>APFE031262735.1:0-39551 GCA_000404065.3 Pinus taeda | reverse complement strand
ACTTGTGACTTTGAGACTTTTTACAATATGACTCCATCTATATATATCCTTGAAATTCATTATTGTGGTTGTACTTTCGTACTTGAAATTTAAAGTTTGTTGGGGTGATTTTGTTAAAATTAAAAAATTGAATGTGTAATCATTTTAATTTTGATGACATTGTATTAATGTGGGAATTATATTATTAAAATGATAGTAATGTTAGCTTTGATTATAATATAGATGTTGAAATTTAATTTTTCAAATAAACATATTTAATAATATATTAACAAATCTTGAAATTATATAATAGGTATATTTTTAATTAATAAAATAAAATAAGTTCATGTTAATTATGACTATATAAATAAAACAAAATAAATTTATGTTAATTATGATTATATATGAAATCATATTTATTTTTAATTTATAAAATAAATAAGTTTGTGTTAATTATGATTATATATAAAATTATCTTTATAGGTTTAATGGGATGAAATGGGATTGAAAATTTGATTTTAGAAATGATAATGTGAACAAAATGTGTAGTTTTTATTAATTAAAGTAAAATTAATGAAAAAATTTATTAAAAATAAATTGTAAATATTAAATAATTTAATATGATGCTTATATATTAAAAATGTATTATTAATTTTTTTTGTTTGAGGAATATTTTATGAGAAAATCTAAGGAATGTTTCTTTTGATTTGTTAGTTGTAAATTAGAATAAATTTCATGTATATTTGAATAAACAACTTCTACTTGTATGAATTATCTATTTAAAAATGAGAATAAAAACTCGAACATTAATTAAAATATAATGTGCAAAATAACATATTCTTAATTTTAAATGTTTGAAAATGAATATTGAATTGAATTGAATTTTGTTTAGATTTTGATCGTGTCGGTAATTTTTAGATCACATCTCGTAAGATTCTTTTCCAAATTTAATCATTTGTGACAGTGAACTATAAATATGGGAGGCTTTGAAAATTTGATTTAGACACCGTTGAGCATTGTGTTCAACTAGAAATATTATAAAGTTGAATATTTTGTTGGAAATTGACCATATAGAAACCCAACTCCACTACAAGTAAATTGTTTATAGAAACCCAACTCCAGTACAAGTAAATTGTTTATAGAAACCCAACTCCACTACAAGTAAATTGTTTGAAAGACAAGATAGAATAAATAGAATTAACCTTTAAAATTGATAACTAGAAATATTATAAAGTTGAATATTATGTTGGAAATTAACCATATAGAAACCCAACTCCACTACAAGTAAATTGTATTGTTTGAAAGACAAGATAGAATAAATAGAATTGACTTTTAAAATTGTTAGTTACAATTTAGAAAGAGATTTTAAAAAAATGTCACATGTTTCTTTTATATGCATTTTTGTGTCAAGTGATAATTAGTCGTTATAGTACTCAAAATGATATTGAAAACTCCAAGAGTTCCAATGTTTTCCATTGTTATTAAAAACAAAACCTTCAAATTTTGAAAGCAATATATGTTGAATAATATACATTAATGTTTTTTTTATTAGTAAAATTAAATGCTTGGTAAGATCTTCTATTTTCTATTTATGAAATACAAGTTTACACCACATAGATGAGATAGGTGGCCTCAACTTGCCCAATGGGAAACCAAGTCTGTTGGCCACCTATCCGCGTTATATGCCATCCAAAAATCATATAGTTTAAGGTGATCTACCCAAGCTATATATACATCTATATCATGATAAGAGTAAGTTTCTGTCTATCATAAGCATACATTAATAAAAGTAAATGCTATCCACTAAAAACTAAAAACAGTCAGGAACCTGACTATTCCTTTTGATCCTTTGAGGTTGAGTCAACTGGGGCCGAGTCTTCAATTGAGTTCTTGGTGCATCTGCCAACTCGATAATACAAGGGATATGCCTTTGAATACGATCTAGGTGGATGTCCTGCTTGCACAACTAAAAGTGTATGGTTTGTAGGTCCTTGTAGTTTGGCATGTCTTGGAGGGTCATTGCCATCCGCATTGATAGTTGCTCCATGGCCTTCCCCATCAAGCTCTTCATGAGCCAATATAAGTATAGAGTTTGCTTAAATTGAGTTAGTCTTCCCCTCGTATTTTCTCGGTCCGGGATTACCTCTCGCCAGGCCTCCATTTCCTCTTCTGAGTCTACCTTCTCTTTTATCTGTTCCTCCCAATCTTCTAAGATCTTCTGGATGTCTGCATCCGTCCCTACCTTATACGCTTTCGCCACTTCATTGATAAGCCTTTCTGCTGGCTTTCTTCCACGTCTAGTTTCTGAGGTGCCTAGGTCAGCTACCTGAGGCTCCTGCCTTCCCCTTCTGCCTCGTCCTCATCCTGGGCTAGTCTAGCCATGTCTCTTGTTGTGCACACTTGTTCACAAAACATTCTGGTTAGCGTACATATTATATTTTCCAACCTTTCCACCGTTTTGTCGCTTCCCCTCTCCTTGCATTTCCTACCACCCTTGTCTCTGCCCCGATGCCCCTCTGCTCACTGCTTTGCTGCCTCTTCTTTGCCTGAAGTAACATTGCCACTCCCCTGCCATGTAATAACCTCTCTGCCAGAAATAACAACGCCACTCCCTTGCGATGTAATAGCCTCTCTGCCTTTTTGGTATTTTCTCTGCTTTGTTCCCTGGGTTAGAGTCCTGGTGCTCAATTTGCATGACACTTACATCCTTAACCTCCCGTCCCTCGAACCATATAATTACTACGCTCAATTTCTTTCCCTTCTCTCTCCCCTCTGGCTAGTGCGCCTTTCGCTCTTCTATGCCACTCGCAATTGCCCTGCCTCTCACTTACTTATCTCCATGATCTCCTTTCTCATTGTAAGTTTGTTTGATTAACTTAATGACATGTGCTTCCTCATATTCCCGTCGCTGATGGTTCCTTGTGCTACCAATTACAGGTTCGACCTTAGTCCCCTTCCCTCCCTGCATGTCCAATTCTCTCCCTCCTTTATCCCTACCCTCTTCTCTGGTCGAACTTCTCATTCCCCTTCCATATAAACACACAAGCATCATTTCAATTAACAAATATAGCCAGATAACATACTCGGTGCCGCTTCGAAGGTGTCGTTGTAGGTTTTTGAGTTGTGCTTCCTCATCAGTCCTTCGTCTCTCCTTCGTAGCAATACTCTCCCCATCACCCTTCATTCTTTCACGCTCCCCATTCTTCCTTCTCTGTCCCATCCATCCTCCTGTCCTGACTTCCCGCCTCCATCACTACCTTGGCACTGGCTGCCACTTCTCCCTTCCACTCTTTACATCGTCATGCGGGTAGCCACCGCACCCATTTCCATGAGCGTGTGGGCTATACCCGTCCTTGTGCTTTCCTGACAGCCATATTTGGCCCACTTCCTCGTCAGTCCTCCGTCTCTCTTTCGCAACAATACTCTCCCCATCACCCTTCATTCCTTCACACTGCCCCTTCTTCCTTCTCTGCCCCATCCATCCTCCTGTCCTGTCCTTCCCACCTCCATCACTACCCTGGCACTGGCTGCCACTTCTCCCTTCCACTTTTTACATCGTCATACGGGAAGCCACCGCACCCATCGCCATGAGCGTGTGGGCTTTACCCGTCCTTGTGTTTTCTTGATAGCTATATCTGGCTGACTTCCTAGGGCAGCCACCTCGATCGGGGGTAAACAAATAATTTTAACAATACATTAATTATTTGATTTTTAAACTCTATACAAAAATTACCTTATGGATTATTGAATTTTATTCATAAATGAAACAATATATTTAAGTAGAAAATATCACATGTATAGAGAAATTTATTTTATTTTTCATATTTTATTTTATTAGTTTCTCTTACAAAGATTTGTTTGTAAAGTTGAAATTTTGCTCATGTTGGCCAGCGAAAATAATTTAAAAAAATCTAAAAATAAAGAAGTTAAATAACTCATAAAAAAATTTGAAAGTGCAGAAATTGGATCCCTGTCAGCTCAATGTTAGAACCATATTTAAGATGGATTTATGTTGTTTTATCTAGATTTATGGTTGGTACATATTGTTCATTAAAATAGTTCTTTAATATTTATTTATTTATCAGGTTTGTTACATTACTGTTTATTAAAGTCGTTTTTTAATATATTTATTTATCTAGATTTATGAGGTATATTTCGTTGAAGTTAGCTATGTTTGGTACATTGTTGTTAATTAAAGGCTTTTTTTGGTTTTTGTTTTTTTGTATATGTATGTTTGGAGCTGTTTTTATGATGAATATATGCTGGTTTATCTAGATCTATGGCTGGTACATATTGTTCATTAAAGTAATTCTTTAATATTTATTTATTTACCTGGTTTGGTACATTATTGTTTATTAAAGTTGTTTTCTAATATATTTATTTATCTAGGTTTTTGGCATATCTTTCATTAAAGTTGTTCTTTAATATTTATTTATCTATGTTTGGTACATTTCTTTCATTAAAGTTGTTCTTTAATATTTATTTATCTATGTTTGGTACATTCTGGTTCAAAGTTGTTCTTTAATATTTTTTTAGTACAATGTTGTTCAAAGTTATTCTTTAATATATATATATATATATATATATATATATATATATATATATCATAAATATATTGTTATCTATTGTTATTGGCTTGTTGTCTTTTAATATATTTTTTCTCTGTGTTACCAATGCTACCAAACAAGTGTTGTTCATTAAAATGTTCTTATAGGATATATTTATGTTTGGTACATTGTTGTTCATTAAAATTATTTTTTAATATTTATTTATCTAGGTTTGGATGGTTCTATATATTATTCATTAAAGTTGTTCTGTAATATTTATTTAAGTTTATGTTTAAGACATTATTGTTCATTAAAATTGTATTAATATTTATTTACGTAAGTTTATGTTTGGTACATATTGTTCATTAAATGTTATTAATGTCTATTTATCTATGTTTATAGTTGCACATATTGTTAATTAAAATTGTATTTTCATGTGTATTAAAACAAAAAGGATTCTCTTTGCTTCAAGATATTAAACATCTCTACTAATAGGGACATCTCTACTAATAGGGTCAACCATGGAAAGGTGGAAGCTAATTTGCCCCAAAAACTATGCATTGTTGATATGGGGTTGTTAACATATCAACATGCCAAAATAATTTTATTATGTTGATTTATGAGATGAATGTGAATTTTTTAATATATTATTAGAATGATTGAAAATAATAATTTTGTTATTTTGGAGGTTTAAGTGGAAGAAAGATACAACTAAAGCCAGAAGGATTATCTTGGGTTGTTTCGAGTTTGCATGGAAAGCAAACTGCTTATGCAATGTGGAAGAAACTTAGAGGCCTATTCGAAAGCAGAAGTGATGCCAAGAAATTGACATTGAAAGATAAGCTCATGAACATTCGAATGTAAAAAAATGAAACCATTGTTCAGTACCTATCCAGATTCACTTAGGTCAGAGATGAACTTGGAGGAGTAGGAGAGACTGTGCCACCATTGAGCTTGTGAGCTTAGCACTCCTTGGTCTTCTGAAGTTCTGACATAGTTATCAGGAAGGGGACAGAATGGAAGTTGTGCTGAATGACAATGGATTATTGGAATACACAAAAACTGATATTGCAAAACCATCAACCTCCGATGCACAACAACTGGCTCAGTGGAAGAAAGATACAACTAAAGCCAGGAGGATTATCTTGAGTGAGTCAGAGACCATGTTGTTTCGAGTTTGCATGGAAAGCAAACTGCTTATGCAATGTGGAAGACCCTTAGAGACCTATTCGAAAGCAGCAGTGATGCCAAGAAATTGACATTGAAAGATAAGCTCATGAACATTCGAATGTAGAAAAATGAAACCATTGTTCAGTACCTATCTAGATTCACTCAGGTCAGAGATTAACTTGGAGGAGTAGGAGAGACTGTGCCACCATTGAGCTTGTGAGATTAACACTCCTTGGTCTTCTGAAGTTCTGACATAGCTATCAGGATCCAGTTAATGGAAGAGACAAGCTCCGAAAATGGGAGAGACATTGGTCTGACTTGGTGCAGGAGGAGATTAGAAGAATCACTAGAGATGGAGTCTTAGCAAATTTGACGAGGAAGAACACTGTTCTCTAGTTGGAAAAGGAAAGAATGCCAAAGGAAAGAAGGCCCAAGGTGAGGAAAAATCTGGCCAAAACCATGGCAAGAAGAAAGACCTCAGTCAAATTAAATGAATTCACTGCCATGAGTATAGACAATATGCAACCAAGTGTCCACATAAGAAATCCAACAAGGAACCTGCAACAACAACAGGAGGAGATGCTTTCACATCACAATTCGAGTTGGATTTCATCCTCAGTGCGTGAATGGAAAGCACAATAAGAGCGAGTGAGTGGTGTTGAAAAATGTAACTAGGTTCGGTCTTCATAATGACATGTGGAAATATGATTTTATGTAATTGATGAAAAGAAGAAAAATAAAATTATTATTAATGCTTGTTTCATGGGTTTCATGAGCAAGGAATTTTATTTTTAGTGATGGCTCCCATTGTGAGCCTTTAGGATTTGTCATCTAGTCATACAAGTCAAGGATCATTATTGAAGAAAATTATCTTCAATAAAGAGAAGTTTTCTATCCTCTATATCATC
The DNA here is from genome assembly GCA_000404065.3 of Pinus taeda. NCBI lineage: Eukaryota > Viridiplantae > Streptophyta > Pinopsida > Pinales > Pinaceae > Pinus > Pinus taeda. Next base: position 32,947 of record APFE031262735.1, on the reverse strand, counting down.
GTCAACATCAAGAAAGAAACAAGAAGGAGCATCCTATCAAGTAAGTATATTTATGTCCACATTTGAATATGTCAAAATGTCTATCTGCAAGGAAAGCAACAAATTTGTTGGGGCTTCAAACTATCTTGCATGGAAGAAAAGGACATATTTGAACCTCGTTGAAAATGAGGTTATGGAACATGTCAAAGGATTTATCACTAAAGTATGAAAAGAAGATGCTCAAGATGTTGCAAAGTATATGAAAGGATAAGTCAGGGCCCAAAGGATTATCATAAAGTCCATCAATGATCCCCTCATCCCATATGTATCCAAACTCGAAACTTCAAAAGAAATCTATGACAAACTATACAGTTGTACTCCGTAAGCACTGTTGGAGAAGCCATCTCATTAAGGCAAGAACTCTACAAATTGAAGATGTCAAGGGAAGATGGAATAGCCTCATGGTTTATGAGGATATCTGAAATCCGAGATCAACTACAAGATCTAGGAGAAGTCATGTCTGATAGAGAAATGACTACAATTGTATTAAATGCACTACCGGAAGAGTGGGGTAACTTTATTTCAAGTATTTGTGGGAAGAAAGAAGCTACTCCATTCCAAGATCTATGGTCACTATGCAAAATTGAAGAATCTAGACTAAAGGCCAAATTTGATGTGGGAGTAGGTGAGAAAAATCAAGCATATGCTACTATGACTAAAAGAAAGGGGAAATTTGGAAAGTTTGGTCCTCCGAAAAAGAAGAAGAACATGGCTAAAATACAATGCTATGGGTGTCGAGAATTGGGTACTATAGAAGAGATTGTTCTAAGCTCAATAAGGACAATAATAAAAGAAGAAGAGAAGAAGACCACATCACTGAGGAAGTGGAGGAAGCTGAAAGGAAGAAGTCGAAGAAGGAGGAAGTAATAGGTCTCCACTATTGAGATAGACTTCGTCACATAAGTTCTTTTCAAGTTCCTAAGTCTTCTATTGTAAGATATGGCTATCATGATTCACTAAGTAAAATAATGGGATGCATCAAGGCATCATGGAAGTATTGAAATCAAGATCTCGAGACATCATAGAGAAGCATGAAAGATGGTTAGAATCGGAAGTCAAGGATATAGTTCTTGGGAATCTCATTGAAAACATAAGTGGCAAGGTCATCTAGTACAAGGTTCATCATATACATCTGTCAAAAGGAAACATCTTTTGATGGGGATACTTTAGATCCTCAAGATTCGCTGATGAAATCTACATTGAAAGGTCATCTAGTACAAGGTTCATCATATACATCTGTCAAAAGGAAACATCTTCTGATGGGGATACTTTAGTTGCTCAAGATTCTTTGGTGGAATCTACATTGTAAGGTTCACCGATCATGAGGGGAAGCAAGTGTTTCATCAAGAATTCCAAACTTGTGAAATTCATGGATGATGGTATGATGACATAAAAGGAGAAGCAAATCAAGGGATTGAAGCTCTTTCAATGAAGGAAGTTGTTGTAGGAAGTCTGGATGACCCAAAGGAAAAAGAGATATGCATGCTTATAGTCTATATTGAAGAGTCATGTCATATGGTTGCAGGTAACATGGGTCAATGCTCTATCGTGAGAGCATAATCAAAGGAAGGATCTCCTCCTTCGAAGGAATGTAGAAATGCATGGGTCACACATTCATTAAAATCAACATAATATGTCCTCATATGTAATATGAGGTGGTTGACTATAATTGAGGAATTCTGATTGGAAGTTCCTGGGAATGAAATGTGTGAAGAAAGAAAGAGATCATAGAATATGCAACCATGTTAAAGGCAATCAACATCCAAAAGACCAAGAAGATTTGACTAGGATATCTCCATGGAAGATATGAAGACTCTGATGGAGTCTGAAAAGAAAGAGACCCTTGACAATATATATCTTTGGGAGATGTGTTGATATGTATGCAAGACACTGATGTGTTTATGCAAGGTTGCCGAGAGAAGATCTATCGATGTCTTCCACCACTGATGCACATGTAGTAGGATGAAAGATCCTTAAGGAAACATAGCATGAAGAAAGAAACATGGCATGAAGGAAGGCCAAATATGGATTGATGGATCACTTTCCGATGATGACATGACTGACCCATGTATGAAAGTGATGGATGGTCGGTGCCCTATGAAGATGAAGCCAAGGTTGAAGAAGAAGTCGAGAAGGAGGAAGGAGCAAAAGGTTGACTGTCGTTGGCTAAGGATCTTGTATCTTGGTCTTGGAGCGGAAAATAGGTCAAGGGTCTTGGTCTTGGTATTTGTTAATTAGAATCTCTATAAGAAGAGGATTTTGTTTGGGTTTTCCTCTCAAGAGTGAGAGGTTTTGGCCCTGGATGATAGCCTATATTTTGTGTCTCCTGTCTCTTTATGGTTTATGCATTGGTAGCTGTTTGATGAAGAACACTAATAACCTAAGTAAAAGAAGATCCTAATTGCTATGCCCTAGATTTCTCAACAAGTGCTACCTAGACTCTGGTGCTTCATATCATATGACAAGAAATAATGAGTTCTTCAACAACTTAGAGGAGAAAGACCTACAATTACACATAGAGCTTGGAGATGATGGGAGATATAGTACCAAAGGGATTGTCACTATCACCTTTAAGAGGGAGTCAGGCTCTCATATTCACGTCAAGAATGTAATGTATGTGCTTAGCATGAAAAAAAATCTATTTTTTATAGCTGTACTTGAGGACAAAGGATATGATGTGGTGTTCCGTAGGGGGAAATCTTATCTGAAGCATGTTGCTACTGGAAAATTAAAACAAATTGGTGTTCGAGTTAAAAATCTCTACAAGCTAGAGGTAGATTTCGCCTTGCATGCAACTATACCTCTAGGAGTGAAGTGGGGCGATGTAGAGCCTTAGTCCCAGAGTTGCAAATATTTGGGCAAGGTCCATAGGAGAGAAACAACAGTTGTAGTATACTATTCTCATGGATCATTACCCTTTCTACAGGGCCCTACAATATTCAGTAACAGAAGGATCAATGTCAGTCAATGCGGTCAAATATTGAGCGACAGTTGCAGAGGCTAGTAGTAGCCTGAGATTCCGGAGACAATTGCAACTCAGAGACATAGTTGATTCAGTATTCTGGATGCTTCTCAGTTGCAGTTGTTGCAGTAGCAACAACAATAGTGAGAGGGAGTGTTATTTGTGTTACAATGCATTCTTCAAGAGGAGAAGGATTGGAGAAATGGAGAAATTCAAATTTGCACATCAGTAAGATGACTTGAGTTGCAATTAGCAGGAGTGATATGGAATTGTCACTTAGTTTTAAGTCAGTCAATACGAGTTTGTTGGCAAGAAGTAGAGTTGTGCATGGGTTGATTGTTAAGTTTTAGCAATCTAGTGGAGTTATTGTTGGTTAAACTCAGTTATTTGAGCTCTAGCCATAAATAGAGTCAGTAGGAGATTAGTTGACTTGTTGTAATTGTTGTTAACTCACTGATATCTCAGTTAACTAGTCAATTTACAAAAAATAGCCCCAGTCATGCATGGAATTCAAATTGCCTAGTTGAGTGGAGGAAAAAGACATCAATGTAATCATTATTTTATACTAGTGAGTTTACAGTGTTTGCATGTAGCAGGTGAGACTACTCTCTTGGGAATTGCACATCAAATAGGGGTTTCTCCTATTCTTTAGGAACTAATTTCCTCAGGAATTGTGCAAGGAAACATAGCACGAGGCCAAGAATTGGCTAAGTATTTTGCAAAGCAGTCTCAGGAGGAGGAGATCAATATTGCAGTGTCGGTTGTGCTTCAGGACTGAATTTGTCATTATAATAGATCAATTTTTCTCATCTAATAGAGGAGGGGTTTTTCCCAGGTGGGTTCCCATTAAAAAATGTGTTCATTGTGATTGATTACATGTGTTTTTATTGTATGTTTTCCCTTCCATAGATTGAGTAGAAGAAATTTGTTTCTTTTGTTTTCAATTCAAATTCATTAGTAGTTGCAAATTTCGAGTTATTTCTACATGGACCTCAAACCCTTGCGGCTGCTCAATGTAGACTACTTCACATCCATCTGGTGGATGCTTCATCCCATCTCAAAAATTGTCGAAAGAACTGCTCAAATAGAGGAGTATTTGACTATGGGAGAAAAAGTCTCATCGTAGTCTACTCCCTCTTTTTAAGAGAATCCACGAGCAACAAATCTAGCTTTGTATTTTTCCACATTGCCATCTACTACATACTTTAAGTCACAATTGACTTCCCATTTGGTCTTGATACAATCTCCGAGACATCATTCTTCATGATGGAGTTGTGCTCCTCCACCATGACATCTCTCCACACTTGTTGGTTGGTTGCTTCCTTAAAGCTAGAAGGTTCTAAGTTTATGATGTTGGTAATCAAAGCCACGTACATAAAAAACTTTTGCAGAGGTCTTCTCTCCTACATTGAAGGTTGGCTATCTCTGTTACTGGAAGTCTTTGCTCTCAGCTTCTCCTTTGGTTCCTCCTCTTGAGGCCCCTCTGCAATTGTTGGTAGGTCTTGATATTTCTTAGATGCCAAGTTCTCCCCAAACTCGACATGTCAACTCAACACTTTCTTCTCGTGATATGTCAAGAAGACTCTATAAGCCTTGGAATTCTTGTTGTATCCCACAGGGATGTTCCTCTCACTGGAGGGTTGCAACTTTGCCCTCTTTTCCATAGGTATGTGGATGTAGACTAGACAACCAAATATCCCAAGATCTCCTATCCATCTCAGTAACGGTAGAGCCTTGTGATGGAGATGCCCCATCCTCCTAGATGCCAAAGCTCGTAGATGCTGTCATTGGTGTGCTCTAGTGCATGAGCAGGATGACCTTGAAGTCTATATAGGTTTCTCTCTGAGATTCTAACCCTTATTGCAGTTTCTAGAATCTGGATTGGCTCCCTTTAGGAAAATGAACACTTGCCCCCTCCAGAAGTTGACTTCAAAACCTTTGTACTCCATGATTGAGATGGACAAAAGGTTATTTAGGTCAAGTGGATAGAGTACCTCCTGCGCATGAAAGGACCCTTCTTACTCAAGCTGGAACTAAAGTACCCCTTGCCCCCTCACTACATACTTGGCATCATTGCCAAGCTCAATATGTCTCTGAGTCGTTCTATGCAAATCTACTAAATATCTGTCTAGCCTTTGAGGTGGTAGGCACCACTGTCCAAGTACCAGGGGCTTCTAGCAATAACGCTGGTAGAAAGGTAGGACATGCGTGAAAAAGTCACTCTCGAACATGAAAGCAAGTTTGCTCAACCGTTTCTCTATTGTTGCTGCAACTTTCTATGACTTCCCTTTGCCTTTCTTCATATGTGGACACTAAGAAGCAAAATGGCCATTCTTATAACAAATATAGCATTTGATCTTGGTCATATTTCTCTTCTGCTTGGAATGTTGTTCCTCTCCCTCATTGTTGTTATAAAATCGGAAAGGCAAAAAACTCTTCTCTTTTCGATAATTAGTAATTACTTGTGATATCTTTGAGTTCTTATCATCTTTCTTATGTTCTTCTTTTATCTTAGTTTCATCAAGCAATTACCAAAAGCAAAACACGAAGATAAAGTACACAAGATGTAGGCACTCTGCCAGGGCTGAAACCTTTCTATAGGGGAAAACCCAGTTAAAATCTCTTCCATCGGTAGATTCAAAATGAGATAGACCATGACCTAAGACCAATAGACCTTCCTCTTTCACCAAGTTAGCCTTCCAATTAAATTCAACAATCTTTACCTGTGTCTTCTTGTCCAACAACTTTTGCCCAACAACAACCTAGAGATTTCGGCCCCCAACAACACAAAATTTTGGCCCAACTTCAATACTACAATTTCGACCATCCAGCAGCCTAGCAGCTTCACACGTGAGAGAGAGGGAGAATTTCGGATCAACATACAAATTCAATTTATCAAACAAACAAACATTGTAAAAACTACTTACATACAAATTTTCAAAGCACACATATAAATATAAAACAAACATCATTTCAAAGAATTTCAACTTAGAATACAAACATTATGAAAACCACTTATACACAAGATGCATATGCAAATTAAATTAAATAAATGAACACATCATACAATTTTAGATAAATATACAAATTCAATCTACCAAAACAATTTATATACAAATTTTCAAAGTTCACCTGAAGTAAAAATCATTTCAACGAATTACAGCTACTCAACACAACATACAATTTCAAATTAACAAACATAATACACTTTCAACTTAAAATACAAACATTATGAAGAATTCAATTAAATAAATAAACACATCATACAATTTCAAATTAGAATACAAATTCAAACTATTAAACAAACAAACATTTCACAATCATACATACAAATTTTCAAAAAACACACATAATACAATTTCAACTTAGAATACAAATATTATGAAAACCACCTATACACACATGCATATGCAAATTCATTTAAATAAATAAACACAACATATAATTTGATATCAACATACAAATCCAATTTGCCAAAAAACACACATTGCCTAAACAACTTACACAATTTAAATAAATATAAACAACATATAATTTGAGATCAACATACAAATCCAATTTGCCTAAAAACACACATTGCCTAAACAACTTACATACAATTTTTCTAAGCACACCTACAAATATAAAGCAAACATCATTTCAAATAATTTGTACTACTCAACACAACATACAATTTCAAATCAACATACAAATCCAATTTATCCAACATACACACATTGCCAAAACAACTTACATACAAATTTTCAAAACACACCTACAAATATAAAGCAAACATCATTTCAATTAATTTGAACTACTCAACACAACATACAATTTCAAATAAGAAAAATTCAAATTAACATAATACAATTTCAACTTAGAATACAAACATTATGAAAACCCCCTATACACACATACATATGCAAATTCAGTTAAATAAATAAACACATCATACAATTTCAGATCAACATACAAATTCAATTTATCAAACAAACAAACATTGCAAGGACAACTTACATATAAATTTCAACTTGGAATACAAACATTATGAAAACCACCTATACACACATATATATGCAAATTCAGTTAAATAAATAGACACATCATACAATTTCGGATCAACATACAAATTCATTTTATCAAACAAGCAAACATTGCGAAAACAACTTACATACAAATATAAAGCTAACATCATTTCAAATAATTTCAACTACTCAACACAACCTACAATTTCAAATAAGAAAAAAATCAAATTTACAAACATAATACAATTTCAACTTGGAATACAAACATTATGAAAACCACCTATATACACACATACATACAAATTCATTTGATCAAACAAGCAAACATTGCAAAAACAACTTGCATACAAATATAAAGCTAACATCATTTCAAATAATTTCAACTACTCAACACAACCTACAATTTCAAACAAGAAAAAATCAAATTTACAAACATAATACAATTTCAACTTGGAGTACAAACATTATGAAAACCACCTATATACACATACATACGCAAATTCAATTAGCTAAATAAACACATCATACAATTTCTGATTAACATACAAATTCATTTTATCAAACAAACAAACATTGCAGAAACAACTTACCTACAAATTTTCAAAGCACACATACAAATATAAAGCAAACATCATTTCAAATCATTTCAACTACTCTACACAACCTACAATTTCAAATAAGAAAAAATCATATTAACAAACATAAATACAATTTCAACTTAGAATACAAACATTATGAAAACCATCTATATACATATACATATGCAAATTCAATTAGCTAAATAAAGACATTATACAATTTCAAAGCAACATACAAATTTAATCTACCAAACAACCTAATATATAATATTTTATTTAATTAAATTAATTATAAATAAAAAATAAAGAAGAAATTAATATAATTTATAAAAAAGAAAGAAAATTGAAAAGAAATTAAAGTTAAGATAAAAAATAAAATAGAATTAAAATTGCAAAAAGGAAAAAGAGAAAACTAAAATAATATAAATAGTTTGCTTATGAAATTATTTAGTGTTTTTATTTTATTTGCGAAATTATATAATTTCCTTGTATATAAAATTTCTCTAACCCCTTTTTAAATGCACTGAAACATAAAATTAAATAATTCAAATATAATTAATGACAATATGAAACAATAAATGGGTATGCCTGAAATGTATTTTGGTATGTGTAAGTTTAATAAAAAATAAAAAATAAAACAAAAACATGGAAACAATAAATACTACACAACTCTAAGGAGAATGGGGCCCCATCCTCCCTAAAGCATTTGGGAGAGGTTTTCCTCTCCCCACAAAAAAATACTTTTATTAATACTTATATGTACATAAGATTGACATTATTACAAAGAAAATCTCTGAAAAAGAGAATGACTATATAGATACCTTCATACTTTTTTGAATAAACCTATACTTATGAACCATTCCTGGATGTCAATCTGGAAATAGCCCTGCAAAACCAAAAAGTTTTGGATTTGTAAGAATAATTCTTATTTTACATATAATGAAAATATACATTTATGTGCAGTAAATTTTAAAATTAATTTTTAAAAATCTTTTATAAAAGCAAAATTGATTCAAAAGTTTAAAAATAAATCTTATAAGCACAAAATGCAATAAATATGATGATACAGAAATACAAAAACTGGTTGTATTTCTTATATATTAATTATAAAAAATACAAAAATATTAATAACCCAACAAAATTTTAAATAATCGGAGCTATATTTGTTATATATTAATTATAAGAAATAAAAAATGTTAATAACCCCAACAAAAATATTAATTATTGGTTCTTGCTTTGACCGAACCAATAAAAAAAATAAAGAAGCAGAGGAAGTATGACCGAATCCGTTTCCATATGCAGATTGACTTCCCCATGTGTAAGCAAAGTGACTCAAAATAACAGTTAAAAAATAGTATTTATATAATCACTTTAAAAAATTGAATTGAGAGCGGGATATTTTAATGTGAATTAAGAGCACAACAGCAGTATTGTAATTCATTTAAAAAAGAGAGTTCAAGTATAGTCAAGATCGGGGAGGATGATGTTCTGATCGAATCGGAAAAATGGTGGCAACTTAAATTAAATTAATTGTTCTGCATGAAGTGAACATAGAAAGAAGCAGAGAAGCATGGATTTTCCATATGCAGACTGAATTCCCGATTTGGAAGCAATGTGATCCAAAGTTACTATTTAAAAAAATATTTTTTAAATAATCACAGTAAAAACATAATTAAAAATAAAATAAAAAATAATGAAGCAAGAGCCAGGGTTTTTTAAAGTGAAGAATTAAGAGCCGAGGAGTACTGAGTAGGATGTGGTGATTTTCTTTGTTCAAAGGGTTAGGATTTAGTTATTTTCTTTGCAGGGAGGATGTTCTGGTGAATTTCAACTTACGCTGCAATATTCCCTAACCAAATCTGTGTGGTTTTTTAATTGTGAAACTTATCATATCAAATACTGATTTCAATTTTAATTATGATAAAATAAATAAGATTATAAAAGTGACTGGACAATGGCGTTGAGAAATGTGGGAAAGTTATATTAATGTCTGAAAATTTAATTTAATTTAATTTAAGGAGGGTTGATCTACTAATTATTTGAGAGAGAGGAAGCCAGCGCATACCTGGAGCTGGAGTTCAGACTTGTTGTTGCTTTTTTTCTGGGGAAGAGCTCCGCGGATAGAACCTTGTTTTTTTCTGGGAAAGAACTCCATGAATAGAACTCTGTAACAGAAGATCAAAGAATTTTGCTTAATAAAAGAATTATAGCACAACATAAGTATCATTATAGATTGATTTTCATAGAAAAAGCACCACAATTATAATACCTGAGGCCTTGAACTAAAATTTGACGAGCAATTTGAATACAGGAAAGTGTGAACGATTGTAATATTGTTTGAGTTGTTCTCACCTGTAAATAACAAATAGAAATCAGATTTCTTAAGCAATTGCTTTTATGACGTTAGTAATCAATGAGAAAAGCATGCAAGGGCTCCAGTCAAGGTTTGAACATCTTAATTTTCCCTGGGTGCCTTAATTACAAATTAAAATCACACAAATTTACACAGAGCATGAGAGCCACATTATTGAGCCACTTATCTCAATTTGTACATTTCCCTAAAAAGAGAGATGGAAAATAAGTTAACAAAAAATAAACAATGTAGTTATACCAAAAATTTGAAGCAAAACAATGGACATATTATAGAAAATAAAATATTTTTACATGAAACCAAAAACCTTTGCACAAAGGCTCTCCCTGAGATGAGATGATCCAAATGGAGCCCTGCCTGAGACCTCTTCCTCCTCTGTACATAGACCCACATGACTCAGACTCAAACTCCAGACCACACACAGACTTGACATGACATGACTCGACTCAGACTCAGATTCCCCACAGACAGACAGAGCAAGTAGGCGATGGACAGAGGACTCGAGGAGGAAGAAAATGCTAAATTTGAGAGGCTAGATGTATATATACCCACTTCCTTTCAACGGATAAAAATTCTGTTGCATATGAGCGCCAACAAACCATTGAAGCATCCGAAGGCGAATGCTTTTTTGAACCATTGATCAAAGGCGAGATAATTCGCCACCATTCACTAGATGCAAAGGGTTTACATCAGCACTATGGAAAACACATTGGATCCTGCTTTCTTGAATCCCAACGGTTCACCACCTCAATTGGTTACGTCAGATCTATGGGAAAAGCTGTTTTTTTCGGATTACGGTTCATCATTTCTGCAGTAAAAAGCATTTTCATCTTTGCGTTTTTTTTGTGTTTTCTTGAATTGTGTGTGAATTATTTTTTTTTGTTTTTTGGGCTACTTTTTTCTTATTTTTTATTTAGCTTTCTCAGATTTCAAATCCTCAGTAGTGTAGATTCATCCAATAAGTAAATTTTTATTTTACTTTAATGTAAATTTGAATCTTTTTCTACATTTGCAAAATAAATTATATTAATAATTTATCTAATAAACTAACAGAATGATAAATATTTTATTGGTGCTCAACAATTTTTTTTATATATTTATTGTTTTCTTTTAGTGTAAAAGGATATGTAAATTGTTGACTAATAAAATAGCAAATATTGCAATGAAGGGTGAATCCTTGAATTTTATAGAGAATACTTTTGTGTAGATAGACAATTGAGGTTATATAGGAGTTAAGGCACACATCTATGTATCCCTATGAATCTTATCAACTCCAAGTCAGCTTTCTTCATCATTATCTCATGTGATTTTTGTAGGTATACATATATATATTGTTGAAGTTAGGTATAGACAAATTTTGTTGTTGTTACAGTGGCATAAGTTCACTTCAAAGTCTTGAGATTGCTAATACCTCGTCTAACTAGAGCACCTTGTAAATAGAAATTGATACAAACAGGGTGGATGTGCTAGACCTTGACATACATCAACATGAGAAGACTATACATCAACATGAGAAGACTATTCGGTGTTGCAAGCAAAAAAACCAGTGAGTCACAACAAGTATTGGGCATAATCTCCAGCATCCATGCTGGCTGGTCACTACTCTCATCCTCGAATTTGATAGAATTCTCCATTGAGTCCATCTGTACCTCCCTCTACAACCTGCAATATTCAAATGACGTTAAAACTTATGTAGTCTTCGTGCCATGATCAATGAAGTGACAGGAGCACATGCAATGTGCCAAGTATTGTGGGAGCCATGACCCCCTTTCGTGTGAGCTGGCATCATATCAAGGTGAGGGGGAAGGGGTGGGAGTATGCTTGCTGTTGGACACCCTTTGTAGGGGATATTTACATGATATATGTTGTTTCCATCTCTAAAGGTTATTTTCTTCCAACCTACCCATAGGCATTCTCCCATTTACAAAGATGGTCATAAATGTCCAAGTATGCATCCTCTTGCTCTAAAGTATTGGTTTTCTATTGAGGTATTGTATGATTTGCATTTATGTGTCTTCTAAAATTAGGTCTGAAATTTGAATACTCACTATTTCCTCACAATGAATTTTGGCATAAAGTTATAATACTTAGTTGTTTATGTCTATCTATTAATGTCATTTGAAACCTATTTAGTCATGTCGCCTTTCTCATAATCAAAATCTAAAGTAGTTAATGTCATTTGAAACCTATTTAGTCATGTCGCTTTTATCATAATCAAAATCTAAAGTAGTCCTTGATCTTTACATTCTTCTTCTTCAACATGTATATTGCAACATATCCACCAAGTTGCAATTGGAATTAGGGGTAATGTGCTCATCAACACCACATTGCTCCTAACTATGAGCCTCACCTTGTGGTTCAAAATGTTGAGAATAATAGTGGTTTAGCTCACATTTTCTCACTTTTAATATTTTTTCCTAGGTATAAGAAAATGGACAATGCATATTGCAATCATCATCATATGCTTCAACAAAAATATATGAAGTTAAGCTACCATTAAATCCACTCAGTCATTATTATCATGCATTCGAAAATCATTTTCAATAAAAAAATAATTGCTAATTGTATTTATATCTACTCTCGTTGTTCTAGTTACTACCATTTAGAAAGTAATTTAAAACTTTCTAACATTTTGTAGCATCAAGTCTTTTGTTTTTATAAATGTAATTCATTAATTGGGGAAAACCATGCTATGGGAGAGTGGTAATTTTATTTTCAATTTTATATACTTCAAACTACTTTATTGGGCTTGTTTTTCCTCATTTTTTGAAGCAATCACACATTTCTCCTTATTTTGAGGATGATACTTAGGGTAAACTAAATTCATCAAGGCCCAAGGGTTCATCCCACCTTCGATGATCACACTAACAAAGGTGGTGGAATTGTTGGTGCCTTTCCATTATCACATATATACATCATAATTGTTTGAAACATATTCCACCCTACCTTAATTGTTGTGATTGTTGGTACCTTTCCATCATCACATATATACATCTTGCTCGTGAAGGACACACATGTCACAATCTAGAACTTTGGTGGGGAGGAAAACATTTCTTCCTTCCAAACACTCTCACTAGATCCAATTGATTCATTTTTCGTATTTTTTTTCCCATAAGGAAAAAGTCGTAATTTCTATTAATGTGGAGAAATTACATTTTGCAGATGTTGTTGCATTCATGTTGTGTTTCAGAGACCTTCCTGAAGGAGCCTGCGTTGTCATAACTCCACACATGGAGTCCTAGTGACTGAGGCGGTATATGCCCAGAACTAGAAGAAGCAGAAAGAAAAAACTCATTATATTCCGGCTCTACGCAGAGAGCACTATTTAAGCTAATTCAACTGCATAGATAATTTAACATAAAATATCAAAATCAATAAAACTACAAGAAAAGGAGAAAGATTATATGTGGGTCTGAGACCCAATCCTAAAGAATATCATGATAAGGTCTGTGATAGTGCTGATAGGATGAACCATCAATCACCTCTTGGATCAGCCAGTCATCTCGTTGATTTTGCACTGCTTCTTTAGATAGCTGGTCCGCCTCGGTGTTCTGTTCCTTGTAAATGTGGCTGCATTTGAAGGATTCAAATGATGTGATCAGTCTTTTTGTCTCTTCAAGGATATGTCTCAGAGAGAAAGCAGAACAATGTGATGAATTGTTCAGCCAGTTGCAAACAATTTGTGAATCCCCATATAATTGAAGGTGGCTGCACTGTTTTTGTATCGCAAAATGAATGATATGTTTTGCTGTGCTTAATTCAGCAAAGGTGCCTCTGCCAAGCTTGATCTGAATTCTATAATAATGATCATCGCTGAGATATAGCAGCGCTCCTCCACTGCATCTTGTTTCTTGGGCAGAGCCGTCGAAAAAAGCCCAAGGTTTTGTTTTGTCCAGATTTAAATGCCTGTTGGTGCGAATGCTATTTTTTGGATCTGCCTCAGGGAGTAATTCGAAATTAGCAATGGTATGGCTCAGAATGACAGACCAATGAGGCGCCCTGTTTTGGAAAATGACCTGGTTTCGAGCGATCCATATCGCCCAGCAAACAAGCAGAGGCATATTAATGGATTTGCCTGTATGCAAACGGCACCAATCGCTCCACGCCTCCATAATATTCGGCCCCTGCCAGACTTTGAGGGATGGATAGTGAGAAGAGATGTTTTGCCAGAAATCTTTAGTAACTTTGCAATTTAAGAACAGGTGATCTGTGCTTTCCTCTTCTAAACAACACAGATGACATTTGAACGGACCGTGAAATGATCGCTTCATGAGATTGGTTCCTGTGGGGGTTTTATCGAAAAGGATGTTCCACATTAAGAGTCGGGTGCGTGGGGCTGCGTCCAGCTTCCAGAGCTCTTTCCAGATGGGGAGGACAGTCGGGGGCTTGAATGCTTCCATAAGTTTTAAGTATTCCAACCTGGGAGAGTATAACCCATGGTTTGCAATTACCCAAATAATGTCATCAGGGCCTTCTGTGAGTCTGACGTGCGCCTGCGTGAGAGCGTCAGTAAAAGCCCTCCATTCATTTTGCCACTGTTCGAGAATCTACAATACGCGGTGGGTTGCCCAAGCCTGTTGCAGAAAGGTGGAGTTCACACTGTCTCCAATGTGATTCATGTGTGTGATGCCTCTGTTATGGAGGTGCGTTATCAGACCATCGGACAACCTGTGCGAATTGTCGCACCCCACCCACGGATCCACCCCAATCCTTACACTATTTCCATTTTTGATGTGCCAGGTGATACCTTCCCGCAATAGAGGTAGAGATTGGAGGACAGCTTTCCAAATGTTTGATATATTGCGTCCAGGGTCGTGTTGTTTCCGAAACCAATCCATGAGATGCATCGGTTGAATGTATTTACTCTGAGCAACACGAGACCATAGACTGTCCGTGGTCAGGAGATTCCAACCAAGTTTGGCTGCCAGAGCCTTGGCAAAGAGATCGAGATTCTTTATGCCCCATCCGCCCCAACGTTTGGGCCTAGCAATGGTGGCCCATTTCACCCAGGCAAACTACTTCCCTGTGTGATGACCTTTCCATAAAAATCTGGCACAAATATTTTGTAATCTGTTCAGGATGTCGCGAGGTATCCAAGCCAAGGTCATCCAGTATACTGGAGTGGCTTCAATAACAGCCTTTATGAGAGTCAATCGACCGGCTCTTGAGAGATATCTGTGACACCAAACCAGCAATCTTTTCTCCACCTTTGCTATTAACCAAGTCCAATTTGCAATCCGGTAGCCCAGGGGTTTTAGTCTGTGCCCCAGATATTTGATGCCGTCAGCTAGTGATAAAGAGATGAAGGGGAATCGACGAGATGCATGTGCAGATTCTTGTTGGGAGCATCCGACAGCCGTGAAGGTTGATTTGATTTCGTTTATCTGCATACCTGTAGCCTGTTGGAAGAGTGCAAATATATTCTGGAGAGAAGTGGTGTCACCTATGCATCCATTAAGAAAAATGAGAATGTCATCAACAAATAAAAGGTGAGTTAGATAAATATTTTTAGAGATATTGATACCAATGAGCTGGTTCCTATCCCAGGCGAATGTGATGAGTCGACTCAAGCCTTCCATAATGAGAAGGAATAGGAGCGGAGATAAGGGGCAGCCTTGCCTAAGCCCTCTAGCAGAGGTAAAGAAAGATGTGGCCTCTCCATTGAGAAGGACGATGTAAGATACGTCGGTAATGCAGCTCATTATCCATTTAATGAAGATATAGGGAAAGCCAAGGTGTGTCAGAAGCAGCCTGATGTAGAGCCAGTTGGCTCTATCGAAAGCTTTGGAAAGGTCTACCTTTAATATCAGGCCCTTTTGTTTTTTTGATATGAAGAGAATGTAAGAGCTCTTGAGCTGTAGCAATGGCCTCATGTATCTGCCTGTGATTGAGGAATGCGAATTGTTCAGGGGATATGTGGCGAGATAAAATAGGCTTAAGACAATTGGCGATTATCTTGGCAATAATTTTATAAAGGCAGTTACAGAGGGATATGGGGCGGAAGTCATCGAAAGAGGTCGGATGGTTGGCTTTCGGAATAAGGGCAATGAATGTGGATTTAATAGCGGATGAAATTCTGCCATTTCTTCTGCAATGCTCAATAATACGGAGAAGGTCATTGCCCAGAATATCAAGGAAAGCAATGTAAAATTCGATGGTCCAACCATCAGGGCCAGGGCTTCGATCTTTCTTGAACCATTTAATGGTGGCTTCGAGTTCTTCCATGGTCACTTCCTTTGTGAGGTCCTCTGATTCTTCTTGTAGAACAAATTTGGGAAATTTTTCAGCCACTCTCATAATCTCCAGGATATTGGCCTCTCTGGGAGCTGAATAGATGCCCTTGAAGTGATCAATAGCTAATCTGGCTAAATTCTGCTGAGATGAAATTAACTGATCCCGTCCATCCCTTAATTCCCATATAGTGTTGATGGCTTTGCGGCCATTGGCAAATTTATGGTAGAATCTGGTGTTGTCGTCCCCCTCGGTGAGCCATATAGCCCTACTGCGCAACCGCCAGCTTACTTCTCTATCCTTCAGAATCTACGATCGCTTGGCTACAAGGGAGTTATATTGTTCTTTGCTTCCCACGTTGGAGAAGATACCATCAGTGGAGTCCTCGTATGTGGCAATAATCCTCTCTGCCTCCTTCATAGTATGGTCATCGCGGATACGCTTCTGGTGAGCCCAATGCTTGGAGATTCGCTTGAGTTCGGATAGTTTTCTAACAAAACCAGCAGTATGATCTTCATGATCCCTGATGGGATTGTTCTGCCAATAATCAGATACCAACTGAATGTAGGAGGGGTCCTTTAACCATGAGGAATTAAATTTGAAGGGGCTCTTTATCTTGTTATAGATGTCAACGTCTCCAAAAAAATAGGGCGGTGATCCGAGATGCCCCCGGAGCCGACCCATTGCCTTATGCGCGGAAGTCTGTTGTATAGAGATTCCTTGAGCAGAAATCTATCTAATCTTCTGGCCAAGCTCTGTAATCCGCTGTGATTGTTAGACCAAGTATGTTGTAACCTGGTAGTGGGTATGTCTACCCAATGGTGCTCCTCCAACAGATTGGATATGGTATCCGAGAAAGTGTCTACCTGGGCAGAGTGCCCCCACGATTCGCAGAAACCCAAGGTGAAATTTAAGTCGCCACCGAGAATAATATTGTCCTCCTTTAATAAGTCAGATTCTAAAAGCGCGCTCCAAAAAGTAGCCCTGTTAGAACATGGGCCATAAACGTTGATGACACGAAGGTCCATATTCATGGAGAGAACATATACGTCCAGGCCGATGAAACCTCTGCCGCCCCAAATGTTCCGGATCATGACCGCTCTGTTGTGGACTCCAATAGCTAATCCATCTGATCTCCCTGATGCGTCTATGGCATGAAAATTCCAGTTAGGCATCCAGGAGTTGAGAGACTGGACAAGGGTGTCAGCGGGACAGAGGGTCTCTTGAAGAAAAATAATGTCAGGCTGAGATGTAGAAAGCATTTGGGGAACTAGCAAAGCCCCTGCAATTGAAAGAGAGTACTTTCATTTTGGATGGGGGGCAGGGCCATTCTTCGCTCTAAGAGCCCGGGGGATGGTTTGCTGTCGCCCAATGGCAACCTCAACGTCAGCTGTAAGTCTGGCTTTTGAAATGCGAGATGGACGACCCCGAGAATGCTTATGGGAGACAGGAGCAGATTCGGTATCAAGACCAATAGCATCGAAACCACTATCTTTTGATCTGGACCTGAGGGCATATCGAGGGGATGTAGGGGGGATGGGGCATGGATGGCGGAGATGGAGGAGGTGAACAAGAAGGGAAAACTCGGGGATATGGCGGGAGAAGGGGTCGGAATGGAACAAACAAGAGGGGGAGTGGAAAGGGGCGCAGAGGAATCAAGGGGAGCCCCTGAGAGATTATTAAGTGAGCAACATGGCGGGTTGGAGCTCTGATGAGACGAAGAGCCAACAAAAAAAAGTGATTCCGGATGAATATGAGTGGAAGAGTCATTCGAGACCGATGTTACCTCTTCCAGCTGAACAGAGTCTATGTGCGCAGGGTCTGGCGCTGTGCGATAAGGATGATCGACTGAGATGCCCGGAGATTCGTGTGTAGCATCAGCATTCAACTTATGCTTTGTCTGGGGCTTCTCAAACTGTGGCCGAGTGTGAAATGGCGGGGGGGAGCAGTGGCCTCCTCCTGATCAGTCTTCTTACCCTTGTGAAGAAGTGGGCAATCCCGATATAGGTGACCGACTTGGTGACATCTTCGGCACCTATACAGGATCCCTTCATAATCAATAATCTGTTTGCGTGTCGAGTCCCGCCAATGTATAGTAATATGATCTTATAGACCACCCCTGGTGTCCAGGTTGATGAGGAGGCGAGCATAGGACATCATACCAGATTGAAGAAAGGATCTATCATAGTCCAAGAATGTGCCCATTGCATTCCCGATTCTTCTGAAGATGTCTTCGGACCAATACTGTAATGGGAGGCCTGGGAGCCGAACCCATATAGGCCCAATACCAATCTGCTCGGTTTCGGGGTCAAACATGGGAGTCCAGCGTTTAAGGAGAACTGGAGCATGTTCAAAATGCCATTGTGAGGACAAGACCCAATTAGTATGGTCTGCATGAACGAACCTTAAAGCAAACCATCCTCTTACTAAAGTCTGAACAAAGGGGGCGTCCTTCAGATGATGTCCCCACACTTCAGATGCCCAGGCCTTCAAATGAGAAGTCGAGTATTTCCGTCCCCTGATGCGTCCCACCAGGACTTTGTCTGCATGATCCATTATTTCGCCCCACTGGATGTCCTTCTCAAGTCTGAGAAAGATATCTTCTGCTTTGGTCTTGAAACACTTGTATTTCTTTTTAGGGTCGGGTGCCAGGGATGAGCTCCGAGCTCGATTCAATGTCGGGGAGGCACCAGAAACGGGAGGAGGGATAGGGGAAGGTGAAGAGGGAAAGACAGATTCACCGGGGGAGAGCAGCGGATCTGAGAGGGGAGGATAGCATGTGAATCGACCATGGGGAGGATTGGTATTCAGAGAGTCGACGACAGGATTAATGGGGTGCAGAGTAGTGGGAGATATCCACAAATTAGAAGCAGAGAGGGGGTCGGAAAGGGGGAAAGAGGGAATATGTTCCACCGCAGATCCGAGGGTCGCCGAAAGGAGAGGCAGCGAGGTAAGAGCTGGCCTAGAAGAGGGATTGTCTAGAAGAGTCGCAGGGTAAAGGCGCGACGGATCCCCAATGGAAAATGAAGCCAAATTATTGAAATGGCCCGGGATGTACATACCATGTGAAACGGACAGGGGAGTGCGCCAGATAGAGACCCCTTCCAATGGGTCTGCTATGTAGTCGACTGCTTCAAGGTCCTCCATAATGTCAGAAGATTCCCCGGAACAACAGGATGTTCAGAATGCAGTTATCAATTAGCCAGTCTATAAAGAAACCCCCGAGTCAGTAAGTACCAGGTGTGTCAACAATGAGAACCCAAGCCAAGATTCCAGGAGCCTATCGCTGTAATATCGAGCTGGCCGACAAAATACAAAAGAAGAATAGGGGCGCCTGTAGGATGTGGATGCCAATGGAGGTTCATAGATTCAGAAACCTGCAAGAAAACTGTAAACCCTAGCTAGCCAAAACCATCGCGTTCGAGACCCTCCCGCTCCATCGCCTCCCCAACTACATGATTCTAAATTGTTAATTCATTCATTTTTTGTATTATGTCAATGCTTAAAGTTATTTTTCTTTTAATGGCATGTGATTGTTGGTTTTGTTCTAAACATTTCTTGAGCTTAAACATATTATTATCTTCAATTAACAAGGAAACATCATTGTATATTTTCCCCATGAGCTCACTTTATGCTACTAAAATCGATATTGCTCACTCTTGGATGGTTGCCTCTGAATCCAACACTATAGTTTTTTTGAGTTTTACAATTCCTATCTATGATGGATATTATGTAGGGACCTTAGCTGATCATCTAGGTTGTTTTCCATACATCTTAGAGTTTGTTTCATGCAAATTGACAAGGTAATAAATAATGGTATGTGGACTTTGAGAAATAGGTGTTAACTAGTTAAGGCCCTTTTGACATCTAGTTCTCTATCCCCTCCATTGCTAAAACTTGATTATGGTACTAGGGAGAATCAACAATCTTGAACTCTAATAAGGTTTTTACTCATACTAACAAGTCATTTAAGAATGATTTCAATGGCCATTGGTTTTCCTCCATTAAAATTTATCCTAATTTGAGCTTGAACTCACCTAGATTTGGTTTTCTACTCACTAACTAAAGGCTTTGTGAAATCCAACTTTTTCTACAATTCCATTCCTTAAGTAAGTTAACATTACCATTATGAATTAGCACATAGTACTTTGTTGCTTGAGGTCTAATAAGAGAAGAAAATTAGAAGGTTTTATTTTTTGTCTTATGGGTATGATAAATGAGAGATCTTTGTTTAGAAAAATACAGGTTGCTTATGTAAATGGAATACTTTTACTTGTAAATTTTTTAGTGTCTTTTATATTGGATATGACCCTAACAACAACTTTAAAATATAACCCTAAGTTACTAGAAATCCAGAATATTATTTTTGAAACTTGAAGAAGCAAGGTATACTATTTCAACATCTCTAAAAAAATCAAAACATAGAGAAAAATTAGCAAAAATGGAAATATAAGTAAATATTAGAAGATTAGAACAAATCAAAACATGAGCACCCAACCAAAAATGTTGTATTGATTTTTCAATTATTAAAGATTTTAATAAAGATGTGACTATATCAAGATAAGTACATCAAGACATTAAGGGCTAGATTATGATGATGGAGATCATCATCCGTTTAATACCCCACATTATGCTGGCATTAAGTTTGATTTTGAGGATATCAAGAACTACCACTGCTAATGAGCCTGAGTTTGAGTCACAATTTACCATTATTTCATCCATATAAGTATCTTTAAGATATATATATATATTTTTCTTGCGTAGCTATCTTTATTTTGATACGTAAGGAAAAGATTCCAATGGAACTAGACTAGATCTTCTATCTTCATGGAGTTGAAATGATCATGCTTTCCTAGCTTGACATAGTTGTATGTGCTCTAATTTTTCTTATATGCTAGTGAAATTGGTATCCATCTTAAAATATAAGACTTAGTAACCTGAAAAAGATGAAGTAAAATCCATAAAATTTGGAATGTGTTTCAACTATTTTGTATTTTATTTGTTTATTCTAAAAATTGTATCCATCTTAAAACATAAGACTTAATGAAACATTGAATCAAATAAAAAAATTAAAACTAAATAAACATCAAATAAGCCATGTTTAATGAACTTATGCACATGCAATGATGGAGGGTTCAACAACAACAACAATGATGGAGTTTTAATACAATAAATAATTCAATTGATTGGATAAATAGGTGAATGTAATAAGCAAAGCATATGTGGATAACTAAGGAGGCAAAGAAAAATGGTTGAGTTGAATAAATATCTCAGTTAATATATTAATGAAGTCGAAATCTAGATGTTTAAACTAATAAATTAATGGGTTAACCATGAAGGACACATCAAGCCTAAACAAAACTAATGTGAGAGCCAAAGCTACCCATACCCTCCACATACTATGGACAATAGTTTGGATTGTCCTAGATAAGTGTAGAAGTTACCATTAGGTCCACTTTATTGTTTCCCCTCCTCTCTAATCCTAATAAGAATGTTATTTTCTCATTGTTTGTCGGAGGGAGGGCTTGATCAATGTCACTTTACCATAGGTTATAACTTGAAAATTCATTAAGGTATACCATGCTTTTGCCAAGGGCCCTAATTAGGGAAACTAGAACTTAGGGGCCTTCATTTTCTTCCTTATTGTTCCGTTTGGAAATTAAACCTTTGATTGATTGGTATGGAAAAAGGTTTTCTTTTTTATCCATTGAATTTTTGGCTAGCCAAATTGCCCATATGATGTGAAGGAGGACTCTTTGAGCTTTATTGCCACTTTTTTTCTTATTCAAGCAATTTTTTGAACGCTACACCTCGAACCTCTAACCATCCCAAATAGCCTCATAGGCCATTAACCTAGTTGCATAACTAAATATTTCCCTAAGGGTTAGAAATTCATGAATGGATGAGGGATTGTTTCTACACCCTCCACATATCATGGACAATAGTTGGGACCCTACTAGCCTTTGCACTACAATGCATACCAAGTTAGTATTTTGTTATTGAGTGCTAACCATGAAAAGGGTATCACCTTTAGTAGTGCCTAGAACTTCCAAACTGAAACCTACTAAGGGTTATGATGGTTTTCCATAATGGAGTACTATGAGTGATAGCCAAAATTCACTAAGTATGAACCCCATATGAGATACACACTCTACCAAAGTGTATCCTCCTCCTCCACAAGACTAATCCCAACATTGATTAATTGGATCGTAAAAATATGCCATTAAATAGCCACCCCCTCTCAATTATCTTGAGATTTGCTGAATAACTGAGGTTTATCCATTGATAAGTGGGATAATGATAAAACCAGATTTTATAAGATATGGTAGTCTTGAAAAAACAGTAAATATTTAAACTCCCTTGGCATATCAAAGTCCCTACCTAAATGAACAATTGTGTAATCCCATGCGCTAAAATATGCATTTTCTAATCACAACAAAATACTCTAGCAAGGATTTCCAAAATGAAGAGATCCATTTGTGTAATTTATTATCCATTCTAATTCATCGCTCCATATGCATTAAATTTATTATCTTGGTCAATATTCCTTAGTAGAAACCTCTCTTTATGATGAATTTTAATCCCCCATTTTCAGAGGATCGAGACTTAGATGCCTGGATCAGCCCAAAAATCAACTCAGAACTCCTTTCAACATGTTCATCAATAGAATTGGCTCACTGATAAGAAATCGTTCCTTCTGGATACCAGGAAATGGAAAAAATATCCATCTGTGGAATGACAGTATCCTGAATAGATCTCCGCTGGCAGAATCGAGAGACATGACAGAGTTGAAATGTTGGATGTTAGAAGCTAGCATCAACACATTGTGGGACCTCTTGAACTGGAAGGATGATGCTTGGACGGGTTGGAAACAACTCCCATTTGCTCCCGCCTTACATTCAGAGCTGGCAACGTTCACCACGAAGATGCACGGGCCGACTCCTATTCATGCGCGCAGCCAGGACGTGAGAGGTTGGGCCACAAATTGGGAAGGCTACACGGTAGCTCAGGGATATGCTAAATTTTTAGAGCGACCCCACGTGCCTCCCAACCCTGCACTTGGGTAGGCATATGGAAAATCCCTTCAATTCCAAAAGTTGACCACTTATGCTGGCTTCTCTACCATCAAAAAATTCTCACTGAAGACAGGCTTTAGAAAAGGGGCATCTATGGGCCTTCTAGATGCATGCTTTGCAAGGAAAACTTAGAATCTGCCTTCCATCTCATGATCGAGTGCAAGTTCACAGCTTCCATATGGCAGGAGCTTCTTGTTTCCTAGAAATGCAAGTTCATCTTCCCCTCCTCTGTTTCGGATCTGTTCGCGGGCTGGATGGCCAGATATCTAGGCCCATTTCCAAAAAATAAAACAATCAAGACAGCGTGGAGTGCTCTGCCAAAATTCATCAGTTGGCAAGTCTGGCTGGAAAGGAACAAAAGGATATTCCATAACAAGGAACAGGACTACAGAATAGTTGCCAACTCAGTGAAAAGTCAGCTAGTTGAGTGGCTGGAAGACAAAGGAGATGATTCAAATCTAAGCCAACAGGACATAGATTTGGGAGATGCCCTCAATTTCAAGTTTCAAAAATCGAACAGCTCTCCTCCAACCCTCAAAGAATGGCAAATCAGGAAAAACGAAGAATATTTTCAATCCTGGCTGTCCAAACAAACACTTCCCTCTCTCTTCCTTGATGGGGCAGCCAAAGGGAATCTAGGAATTGTTGGAACTAGAGGGCTCATCATAAACCCAGATGACACATCTTCGCACAGATTCGCTTGGGGATTAGGCCATTGCTCAAGCATACAAGCTGAAGCGATGGCTCTTTTTCAAGGAATCAAACTCCTCAAAGAGCTGGGCCTTGAGGAGGCAAATGTCTTTGGGGACTCCCAGGTTATCATCAAAGCAGTGGCGACCAATTCTAATCCAGCGGACCTGCAACTTGCAAGGATAATGACAAGGATCAAAGGCATGGCAAAGTCCCTAAATCTGAAATACTTTCATGTTTTGAGAACAAATAACAAAGAAGAAGACATTGAGGCAAAAAAGGCAGTCCATTTAGTTGCTGGTACTATTCTCAGAGATAAGGAAATCCTTTGGGAACCAATCCCATAAAGAGTCATGTTTTATTGCATTCTTTTGCAACATTTTGTTTGTATTTTTCAGCTCGGGAAATTAGCAGTAGAAGTGCACTATATTAAATGTAAAAAGAGGAACCTGATAAGAGTAGGAGTTATATTCCTCTTGTTGGAAAGTTATGCATAAATATGCTTCTCCTTTTGTAACCAAATTTGTGGCTCTTAGCCAATGAGTTAATGAAATCCCATAACCGTTCTTGTAAAAAAAAAAAATATTCATCAACTCTCCAAAAATCCAATCCTTACCAACTATTCAATACGAAGAAGCTAGAAATGCATTGTGAGATGGAACGCTTAATTTGTATGGTTACAGTGCTAAAATGTTGCATAAGGTCATAATGACTATTACTAAGGGACAATGTTTGGTGACTATATCGAATTGAACTTAGCTTCAACTAATTTTCCATGTCATTGTATAAGTGGAAGGCTAGAATAAAATAATAGCAAGATCGAAGATAAAGACAACTTATGCATATCCCACAACAAAATATATATGTTTGAAACAAATTTTTCAAGATATATATATAATTTTTTTCTTCTTCTTTTGAGAAGGAAAAAAATAGTAACTTTTATATATTATAAAGATAAGAAAAATTACATTTTCTATATACACAACTAGGTGTGTATTCATGATGAATCTTCCCAGATCCATAGTATGGAAAAATATGTGATAATATATCTTGACAAAAAATACTTTCATCTAGTACAAAATAAAACCTGCAAGGGCATCACAAAGGCCAAATAAAAAATAGAGTATACATCCATACGAATTATATCATAATGTTAGGACTATATATCAATATGGATACAAAAATCCAACAAAAAAAGATATAGACAGGAAATAAGTAAGAGAAAAAATAAATCTGAGTCTCTAGAGAGTCCGTAAAAGTATGATGATAGAATTGGAAGTGTGCATCATTTAAACTTTCTTCAATTGAACATATCCCTATATATAATTTTTTTTTTATTCTTTCGAGAAGGAAAAAAATAGTAACTTTTATTTATTATAAAGATAAGAAAAATTACATTTTCTATATACACAACTAGGTGTGTATTCATGATGAATCTTCCGAGATCCATACTATGGAAAAATATGTGATAATATATCTCGACAAAAAATAATTTCATCTAGTACAAAATAAAACCTGCAAGGGCATCACAAAGGACAAACAAAAAATAGAGTATACATCCATACGAATTATATCATAATGTCAGGACTATATATCAAGATGGATACAAAAATCCAACAAAAAAAGATATAGACAGGAAATAAGTAAGAGAAAAACTAAATCTGAGTCTCTGGAGAGTCCGTAAAAGTATGATGATAGAATTGGAAGTGTGCATCATTTAAACTTTCTTCAATTGAACATATCCCTCCAACTAGTTGAAGGCCTTCCTTAGAAAGCCAGTCTTTCTCGGGGTTTCATTCCCTATAAATATGTGATCCAAGATCTTTTGCTTTTAGATGTATTAAAGAATTACATGGATAAATTACAGCTTAAACATAGAAATTTAATGTGCGCATGAGAGAAGAGGAGAAACACATAAAAGAATGAAAGAAGACAAGAGACTTGATAACGGAGTTCGTCCAATTTGGACTACGTCTCTGAGCCCTGCTCAATCAATGGGGAGGCCTTCATTCATTAAGTGGCATGAGAAAGATGAGTACAATCATCATTTACAAAAAGGATTCTTATACCTCCACTCTGGAAAATGGCCGAAAAATGGAGAGCTTTGTTGTAGAAACTGGCATCACCATTGAGTTCCTGTCGCCTAGAGGTGCAAAATCAATATAAAACTTGCCCAATTCTGACACTGGACCAAAACTGACCCCCTGGAATATGTGCTCAGGCAAGGTTCTGCCCCCTGTATAGGTCTGCTCACGGTTCTTCCTCCTGCAAATCATGTGTCTTGAAATATGTGCATGCTCCTCTTGGCGCACTATGCAAAAAGGCTGATATACCTCTTGGTGGGCGGATTACCCAATGAGGACCGTTGGGCACAATGGTTAAAATTAAAAATTCGTTGAGGAATCAAATCCCGCCCCTCCCCTTTTTACCACATAGTTGTTACATATTATGTTGGGAGGTGGGTCCACTGGTCCCGGTGGCCCGCTCCCCCCATTTTTTGTCGGTGTTTACATAGTTAGGTGAGGTGGAGGGGTGGCGGGGTTGACAGCCCATGCCCCCACCATATTTAATGCAATGTTGTTGTGTGGGCTCCAGTGGTGGTGGGGTCATGGCTGCCTGCCCCACTATTTTAATATTATTTGTATGGTGGTTCCGGGGGTGGCAGGGTCATGGTCGCTCGCATCGTTTTTTAGATTCTTGCCAAATTGCGCCCTCTTTAAGCCTACCACATAAGTAAGTCAACCCAAAACTTTGACTGCTTCTATCTTCTTCATATGGACTCGGATTGGAGTGTCGTTCACACCGTTGGAATCAAAGCGACGAGCACTTTGATCTGATGCAAGTTAATCGACTTTCTGCCACTTTGAATTTTGAGTCTTTTCCATGCCACTGGTGTTTGGAGATCCACCAGGATCAATATGAGAGAAAGAGAAATAAATTAATTAGTGTTTTGTCCTTACTAAGTCCTCATGAATATGAATAAGATGTAAATTGTGACATTTCTAGATCTCATTAACCCAATCGATGACCAATAAATAGTCACCAAAAACCTGTAATTGTTCAAAAACCTTTTCCCTTGTAAAATCCATAAGTGAGAGACAAATAAGCAACTCATTCATGTTCTTTGAACCCTTCCCAAAACCATGGGAACTTTGAAAAAGTGATTCTCAAATAAGAATAATATAAAACCTCCTCTACACATGGATTCATCCCCCTGCAGTCCCATCAAAATAGCCCCAGGGATGCAAAATATCAGGCTTCTCCATAATAACGGACCTAGATATGGGGATAGAAATAGATTGAGAAACATGAGATGGGATGGCCATAACATTAGCAACCACCTAGTCTAGAGAATAATTCACATCAAGAGAAAATCCATTATTTCATGCTAACCACATGTCCCAATAGATGAGAAGAAGCAGGGATTTGAAATATTTTCTATCCTTGTTCTGAATCCAGACCCGCCACCTCTTCTCAAAACGTTGTCCAGTCCATGAACAATCAAGGCAAAAAAATGAGGTGCATATATTCCAAATCTAGCAAATAAATGGAAATTCAACAAATAGGTGTTCAATAGATTCACCGTTAGCCTTACAAAGAATGTACCAACCCAGACCAATCTTATGACACTTCTACATCTTATCCCAGGTAGGAATCTTTTTTTTGCATGGATGCACCATAGGAAGAGACGAGATTTCATTAGAAACTTCACTTTCCAAACACCTTTCCACCACGATTCCCATTCTTCACTAGCAACATCCATATTCAGATGAAGGTACCCCCCTTGGAGGTGTAGATGTTAATTGGGGAATGAGCCAAAACCAACTTATCTTCAGATTGTGACAATCTTATATGGGCAACATATAGGGAATCGTGGTACCTTTTCCATACATCACAGAATTACAAACCTATCTGTAAATCCCCCATTGATAACCACCCTTAATTCCATATAGTTTTCCTAGATGGATTGTTGATATGAGAGAGACAAGAGTACCCACTATATTTGAGTTGATAAATTAAGGCTTGAGGAAGTTGATGGGAAAGCCCACGACCTATCCAGGGGTCCTGGCCCAAAAAAACCTCAATAGCATTACCAACCTTCCAAGAAGTACCTAAAGCAATAATGTCAAAAGAGTTGAGTGCAACATTCCAAACGATAGAAATATTAACTCGAGCCTTATCCCTTAGCTTAATCCAATCTTCCATAGAAAATGGATGGATGTACTTCTGGCAAACCACATGCATCCATAAACTATGCATAGATAAGAGCCTCCATCCACACTTGGATGCGAAAGCATGTGAGAACAAGAAAATTCTTTTTATACCCCACCCTGCTAGTGCTTTTGGAAGAGTAATCTTCTCCCAACAAATCCAATGGAGCATTAAATTATCCTGATTAACGACCCATACAAATTTAAAGCATATTCTGTGAACTTTTTATAAAATACAACAAGGAATCCAAGTCGTCGACATCCAGAAGACCAGAATGGCCTTTAATACTAATTTAACCAACACAGTTCTCCCTACTCTAGACAAACACCTAAGACTCCAAATCTTTAATTATTTTTTAATCTTGGCAAAGCCAAGACCACTCCTCCATCTTAGAAAGATTGGGTTTTAGATGAAACCCAGGTATTTTATACCAACATCCAATGCATGGGTTTGTAAAGGAAAAATATTTATAAGATTTAGATCTTCAATACTAGATAAATTTTGTGTCAAAAACGATGACTACCTGTCATTTCCAACATGCTTGTAGTTGTACCAAACAGATTAACAATCTTAGATAATATAGATACATCTCTACAATATCTATTGCAAAAAATAATGATATCATCAACAAACAATGGATAAGTGCTCATTAATGCATCTGGAATGAAATCACCTTGAAAATCATCCCTACAATTTTCATTAACTACCAAATGGCTTAGACTTTCAACAATAGGCAAGAACAATAAAGGAGATAACAAACATCCTTGGTGGAGACCTTGTTGAGCATGGAGAAAATGGGATGTTACTCCATTGATCAATACAAAAAAAAAGAATTTGATCCAAATCATCCCATCACCCAATTTATGAAATCTACCCCAAAACCTAGATGAGTTAGTAACAGTCTCTAAGGTACATCAAACTCACTCAATCATAAGCTTTGGATACATCAATTTTTATTACCGCGCCCTATGATTTATGAGATTTATACTATGAATACCTTCTTGTGCCATCCATATGGCCTCATGAATTTGTCTCCCATCAAGTAACCCAAATTGTTCCTTTGAAATAGGGGTCAATAGGATTGGTTTTAGCCTCCTGGAAATCACTTTATATATGGATTTGTAGGTACATTACATAAATAAATAGAGAGAAAACCCTCAAAATATTTAGTTTTTTCCACTTTGGGATGAGGGAAATGGAAGTGGAATTGAAATCTCATATAAATCTACTTTCCCTTTGAGATTCATTTCCAACTAGTAACAAGTCATTTCCAATGATATTAAAGAAGCCTTCAAAGAAGTCAATCCCCCAACCATCTGGACTATGAATTTTATCTTTATGAAAACTTGAAATAACAACCTTCAATTCTTGTTTAGAGACCTCCTCCATCAAAGTTCTATTTTCTTCACATGTCACAAATCTAGGGAAAAATTGGGTGACATTGATGGCTTCAACAATATATGCTCTTTGAGGCTGCTTAAATAGGTTTTGAAAATGTGATATGCTTTATGAAGTGAGACCTTAAAAATTTGTGATCTCCTTGCCCAAACCATTTTGAAGATTCCAAAAGGTATTACACATCTTCTAACCCTTAGTGTAGGCTTGAAAGAACTTAGTGTTCTCATCCACAATTTCTAACTAGATATATATGCTCTTCAAAGCCAAAAACCTCTTGAGCTTCAAGAATGGCCTTCTTGCCAGATGAAAAACTAAACAAAGCCTCCCTAGAGGCTGCATCCAAAAAACCACCAGAACTTGAGTTTGAAACATCATGAATCTGATTTTCAATATCCACCAGTTCCTGCTCCTCTCTGCACCACTTTTGTTTTTCTCGTTCCACAAAACGTCTCTTAACATGAATAAGATTCACTTCAAACTGTTGGGTAGTTGAAAGCCCTGATTATGGATCAAAAGGGAGCCATCCTTCCTTGAATAACTTTATAAATTCCTTATCTCTAATCTAAGAGGAATTTAGCTTAAAAGGACAACCAAGTTTGGGCCCAATATTTTTTTTAATTCAAATAAAATTGTATAGTGGTCAAATTTCCCATTAGATCCGATATACTTCTGGATTTTAAAGAAATTTTCTACCAAAGCTTTAGACACTAAAAACTAATAAATTTGAGCAGAAGTGTGGGCCTCCTCAATGCATTGGTTTATCTAGGAAAGTTTGAGCCTAACATATTCAACATCCAAAATTTTATTTCCAATAAGTTTATTAAGGAAGAAATCCTATAAATTGTTAGCTCTAGCCCGAGGTCCCCTTATTCAACATCTCGCATAGAAATGTTTAGATTCCCACCTATCACCACATTCTCTTATTCCACCACTTTCAGATCCAGAAAGTGATTCCAAAATTCTACCCATCCATCACAAGGACCATAAAGATTTATGCAAATAAGAGGAGCCCCGTTAGGGGAATTTTGAGGTCTAAAATGGGCCTCCTAAGGAAATTATAAAATAAGGCTAGATTACATCGTCAAATTTTAGACGAAAAAAAAAAAAAAAACAAACAAACAAACAAACAAACTATTTTTTCAACTTGTACTTGCAACTTATCTCCCTATAGATTTACTCAAATTTCGAGCAGAAACACTTGTTGGATGCAGAATTTGATTCCTCATCCAAGGAGTACCCATGTTTCATATTTTTATGGACCATGCTACACGAAAAATGAGAAATACATGAAAAACATGATTGCAATCATGTTATTTCATGTATTTCTCATTTTTCGTGTAGCAGGGTCCATCAAAAGTATGCATCATGGGTACTCCTTCGACGAGGAACTAAAATTTTGCATCCAACGAGTACTCCTGCTTAAAATTGAAGTAAAACCTTAGGGAGATAAGTTGAAAATACGAGTTGAAATAGTAGTTTTATTATTTTATTATTTTTTAATCTTTTTACGTTTTTACTCCAAAAATGGTGAATCATCTCCCATGGTTAATATCGTCATCTTGAATCCTATTGGTTCTTATAAAGTTTATTTTGGTTGTACATTTTTCTTAGGAGGCCCATTTTAGACCGCAAAATTCCCCTAATGCTAGCTCCAAAGAAAAAATTTCAAGGCCTAACCCATACCTGATACTTCAAAAATTCTAAACTCTTATCTTACAAGACACCCACCCAACAACTAGTCCCCTAGACCAACTTATAGTGTTGGATGTAACAAAGCTCCAACCACTCAACAAATATTCCAATAATTTTGTGATAGGCACCACAAAACCTAGAGTTTCCTGAATGTAAATGATATCTAAGCCCTCTATTTGAATCAATTGCTTAAGAGAAATACTTTTAAAGGGGCTTGCAAACTCTCAACATTTAAAAGATAATAATTTCATGAGGAAACACAACCATGGGTGGACATAGCTCAAGTACCCCGGTAATGGAAATTTCTCTTTCGGTATTCATCTCTTCTCTAGCATTTTCCTTAACCCTAGCCAATATATATTTTCAGCCACAAGATTTAGTGCATGGGGAGGAGATAATAATCTAGTCAAGACCACTAGATAGGCCTTCAGTAGATGGGAAAACCATCATAGACTGAATATTTTAAAGGATTGCATTGGAATCAAGATCCCTAGTGGAGTAATATTGACCCGAGGTGATGGAAATTCGTGGTGACAAGATGGCCAACGAGGGGGAAGGAACATAGTAAGGGACCTGGGTTGTGCTTATTATTGAAACAAAAGAAAAAATACTAGAATCTGGTCCCCTGAAACAAAACCCCCATCCAAACCCAAATAACATAAAGAAAAGGTTAGGGAAAAGACACTAGAAAGGAATGGAAGCGAACTTTAGGGTTGCAAAGTCGAAGAGGTCAACCCACTAAGAATCTAAGATGGAGTGCCATCACCCACTGCAAGATCAAAAGTAGACATTTCAGAAGAAGGGACTAAGTGAACCCTCCAAAATTTTACCCATAACTATTAATATCGCCCCCCTAACCTTCAAATATCCACTCATAGACAACTTTGAAGCTACCTTCATCTTCTTATTTACCCCTCCCCGTGGGGTATCTATTTTGGAGGGGAGATTAGAAAAACAAACTAGATGGACATGTTTTTGGTAGTGATTACACTGGATGAAACTCCCTCATAATCAAGAAAATGAAGCCTTTCCACCTCTCTACCAATGTTCATAGTCTCATAAAGTCTTTTCCACATATCTAAGTGCACCAAAATATGTACAATAGACATATCCTTTTTTCCTCGAAAGAGTAACCCGACTTAGTAAAAACCCCCAAACTATTCCCAAGGTGCATGAAACGTGTATCATTCCACATATTAGATTGCAAGATACGCAGCCTAACCGAAATGGGAACCACTTCCAGACGCTCCCAACTCACATTGAAAAGAGGGTTCCATAACTTAAAAGTAATGGGAGTTGAATTGATGGACCATAACTGTAAGAACCAGTTGTATACTCAAGTGTAATGACCACATCCAGACTATATACATTTTTTTTTTTAACTACAACGAAATACAACTAGAAGAGAAAACACATTGGGAATCATTTCAGGAAACATATCATAACATTTACATACATTTAACTAAGACCAAAATAGTATTGCAACACATATGTACCGTTCACCAGAAGACGAGACTCCGTTTGCTTTGCTGTTGCTAATATTTCCTTGTTGTCGGCCACCTCCACGAATGAATGGCTATGTACTTGATCCGAATGTGATGACCCACCGGTTAACCTCCCAACCTACTCCTTGGGTACTCTTCTTCCCCGCGGACCCCCGAGCTGCAATGGGGTTGTACAATGGAGGAAGAGTC
>APFE031262729.1:44794-67117 GCA_000404065.3 Pinus taeda | reverse complement strand
TCATGAAGGTGTTAAGGTAGACCCTAGAAAAATTAAAGCCATTAAGGAATGGAAAATCCCCACTTCCATAAAGCATCTGTGAGGATTTTCAGGTTGACATGGTATTATCGCAAGTTTGTTAAGAATTATGGGAGAATATCAACACCTTTAACAACATTATTGAAGAAAGATGCATTTTCATGGACTCTAGAAGCAACAAAGGCCTTCGAACATCTCAAAGAGGCAATGTGCCAAGCATTGGTCTTAGCTACGCCGAACTTCACAAAAACCTTTATTGTGGAATGTGATGCTTCAGAAAATGGAATTGGTGCTGTTTTAATGTAAGATGAAAGACCCATTACTTTCGAAATTCGTCCAATCAAAGGAAAGTATTTACACAAATCTATTTATGAGAAGGAAATGTTTGCAATACTACATGCACTTAAGAAATGGCGACCCTACTTAATGGGAATACACTTCAAGGTAAAAACAGATCATGATAGTCTTAAATACCTTTTAGAACAAAGATTATGCTCCGAAGAGCAACAAAAATGGGTCACAAATATGTTGGATTATGACTTTGAAATCATATACAAAAAAGGGAAGCAAAATGTTGTGGTAGATACACTCTCAATAAAGGATGAGGATGTGGAAGAATTGCTGTGCACCATTTCTATTATCCAATCAAATTGGATAAACAAACCAAGGGATAAATGGAAGAAGGACGAAGAAGTGTGGACACTCATTCAAAAGTTGCAGAAGGTCCCAGTTCAAACAATATTGCCAGAACTTGATGAGGAAGGAAAAATCATATTGGAACCTGGAGCAGTCATGGAAACAAGAACCTGACAGCTACGAAATCGATCAATTTTAGAGTATCACATCAAGTGGAAGAACTTACCTGCTAAAGATTCCACATGGGAGGACAAGAATTTTATACAGAAGCATCAATAACTACTCAAGCGTTGAGGACAACACTTTTTGAAAGAGAGGGGAATGTTAGGTCCTTATACTACTAGTGTAACCCCTTATTTTTCTTAGTACAACCCCCTTATTATATTGTTGTGCCCATGTAGTCCCCATATTGTTATTATTATGCCCCATAGAAGGCCAATGTTGTTATTATTGTGCCCTTACATTATTATTGTTATGTTACCTTTGATTATAGTATGACCCCTTAGAATCTTATATATAGAAAGGAGGTCTTGTCATTTGTATCATCCAAGAATTGTTCATTTGTGTAACGTAAAGGAGGTTTCCCCCTCAAAAATGCTGAATTCTAAGGCATTGATTTATCTTTTCTATCTTTTTGTGAGCTGGTTTCATAACACAGTTGGTAGACCAAATCTGGTAATAATAAACTGGTTAATAAATTCAATGATGTTTTCAGAATTCACTACCTTAAGTGGAATTCTTCCACCCATTTAGTGAAGTAATAAGTTGCTGTAAGGATATATCTATGCTGCTTTGAAGAGTGAGGAACGATCTCACCTATTATGTCAAGTCCCCATTTTTCAAATGGTTGTTCAATGTTGATCGATTGCAATGGTAATGTGGGTTTCCTTTGTCTTCCAGCAGTTGTTTGAAAAATTTTACATTCCCTACATATTCGTGTGCATATTTGAACAAGGTTGGCAAATAATAGCCAACATGCAGGATTTTGTGTACTGTTGTGTCTCCTCCAAAATGTCCACCAGCTGGTCCATCATGGAGTTCCTATAAAACCTTTTCTGCCTTAGATTTTTCAAGGAATCTAAGTAAAACATAATCATAATTCTTCCTAAACAAAACATCATTGATGATTTCATATTGCTTAGCTTTTATCCTCAAAGCCCTCTTTCTTTTGTAACTGAGTTGCATAGGGGCATATCCATTTTTTAAATAAAAGGTGATATCAACATATTTAGATTCAGTATTGTTGAGGCTTACCTCACATATTTGTATATCATCACTTGAATCTTGTAGTGCTGGTAAGTTGGATGCTCCTGCTAACATTATGCAAAAACCTTGACCTTTACTCAATTTTCTCTTTTCTCACACACTTCTCTTTGCATTAGTAAATTTCTCAATGCTAAGAATGGAACTACTACCTTAGTGTGAGTTTTGAGAAGAAAGGGTCTGAAATGTTTTATTGATTTGAAACAGCAAAAGCTTGTTTTTCAACATCTGAATAATTTAATTCAACCCCTTTCAAATTGGAACTAAAGAAAGAAATTTGTGCTTTGATTTTGTCATCATTGACTTATGTCAATATAACTGCATATGATGTCTCGGAAGCAAAGGTATATAAAATGAAATGATTAGAAAAATTTGGAGTTGCTAAAGAGGGAGCATTTATGATTGCTTGCTTAATCAGATTAAAAGATTCATGCTCGGTATGTCCCCATTTAAAAACAATTTTTTTCTTAATCATAGATTGAAGGGGTAAAACAATTCGTGAAAAGTCAGGGAAAAATTGCTTGACAAAATTTATTTGACCTAGGAAAGATTGCATGGATTTTTTTATTAAGAGGCAAATAGATTTTAGAAAATGATTTTATCCTATCAGGATCAATGTGAATGCCATCTTTAAATACAATAAATCCAAGAAGTTTTCCTTCACTCAAAGCAAAGAAAGATTTCTTGGGATTTAGAGAAATTCCATATCTTTGACAATGTTCAAAGATTTGATTTAAATCCTTTAAATTATTACTGTGCTTTTTTGAATACACAATTATGTCATCTAAATAAATTACCACTGATTTATTCACCAAACCTTTGAAAGCTATATCCATGGCTCTCTGAAATGTTGCACCAACATTGATTAATACAAATGGCATATTTTGGTAAGCATATGTTCCCCATTTGGTTCAGAATGTGGTCTTTAGCCGATCATCTGGATGTATGAGAATCTAATTATAACCTGAAAATCCATCCAGAAAAGACATTAGTTCCGAGCCTGCAACTGCTTGCAATATCTATTCCATATGAGGCAATGGAAGTTTGTCCTTCTGATAAGCTTTGTTGAGATTACGAAAGTCTATCATATTTGAATATCGCCATTCTTTTTTCTGACTAGAACAAGGTTAGAAACCCACCTTGAATGTCTGACATGAAAAATTATTTTGGCTTTGAGAACCTTATTCAATTTATATTTGATCTGATTTTCTAAATTCGGGTGAATCTTTCTCAACTCCTACTATACAACCTTTTCATTGAATATTATAGGAATGGTATGTTGAATGATGGAAGTATCATATGTCTTAAGATCTTCATAGTTCCAAGCAAAAACATTTTTGTATTTTTTAAAAAAATGAATAAAGGCTAGTATTTCATTAGATGTAAGACCAAGTCCCAGATTAGTATTTTGAGGTTTAAGGTCGTTCCAAGGTTAACTAATTCATAACTCAAAGTTGAAATTTGAAGCTTTGAGTTAGTAGGTTTCTTGAATCTGTCCTTAAGATGATATAAATCTTCCAGCTTAACCACAGATTTAGGTATGGAATTTGTTATTGTTTCCTGCTTAAGCTAGCTGTCATGCTTATCTTCATCTATTATATGGTCATCATAAGAGCCATCATATGTTAGAAAATTTATGATATCCAGTTTATTATTAAAATTTTTCCAATTAGTGATGTTGTCAGGAATAGAAGGCTTAAAAATTAATTCTATAAAAAACTGATCATGACTATAATCTCCTGGTGGAATGAGCTTGGATGCAACATTAGCCAAAATATCAGCACTTGCATTTTGAAGTCTTGGAATCGGGGAAATGTTGAATGTTGTAAAATGAGAGGTGAGGTCTCATACTAGTGATTGATATTGTTTCAAGTGTCTGGAGAGACAATGTATAGTATTCCTCACATGTTTAATTACAATTTCCGAATCTCCAAATACTTGAAAATATTTGATTTCAAGGCCGATGGCTTTGTACAAACCTTGAACTAATGCTTCATATTCGGCAGTGTTATTTGTGCATTCAAATTCAAGTCTACATGCTAACATAGTTTTTCCGCTTCAGGGCTAACCAATATGCAACCTGATCCAGCTCCATCGTTAGGTTTAGATCCATCAAAATATAATTTCCAAAATAAAGACTCAACTACAAGTTTATCTACAAAATTGATACATTTAGAAGAATCTGTTTGAGAGTAGCTTTCCACTCGTGGTGTAACAAAATTTTTCAAAAAGGGTGAAGTACTCGCATTACTCGACTGAATAATTTGCAATGATATTGTTACTGTATGCAACGGTCTCATTTTCCCCTCCAGTTCTGTGAAGATATACTTTTGATGTTTCTCACGGTCGACCCTAATTTGATTCGACTTGCTGTTATAAGGGAGCCACATATGGGACCAATCCGTTGTGAAATAGCCATGAAGCTTTTTAGAACAGTCTCTACTGAGGATTAAAACATAGAATTATGGGATATCTGCCACAAGAATGTCAATCACTTGACATAATTTTGGGTTAGATGAGAGTCTAATAGTGACTTGATTGGGTTCTCCTATGACTTCGACTTGAGATTGATTTAACTACACAATACGAGCAACAAATTTTTGGGGTTCCACATTCAATTTTGCACAAACAGTTTTTTGTAGAATGTTGGATGAAGCTCCAGAATCAACTAAACAATTGTGCAAATTCTTATTGAAAAATTCAAAAGTCAAAAGAAATGGAGGTGTATGAGATTTAGATCTTCCACCTATTAGAGCAGTATTGGTTGGACTTATTTTGTTTGATGAAGTACTAGGAGGGCTACCCATTTCTTGAGCAGCTTGTGAGATTACAACAACAGGAAGAGGAGAAGTGGGGTCTACTTTCAGCTCTTTGAGCAATAGCTTCTGTTGATGTTTTAACTTGCTAAGTTCATGGAATGCAATATTAGCCCTAGTCTTTTTCATATCTTTGACGATGTTGTATTCCATTTCATCAGATACTAGTAAGGTTTTGGATGAAGGTGAAGAATTTGATTGAGGAGGAGTTGTTTGAGTGGATTTGGGGGAAGATTTCTTACCTATTGCTTTATCTTTGAGAGTTGGAGTTGATGATTTCTATTTTTGATTTGTTTGTGGCAAATCAATAGTGCTCCTGCTCCTGGTTGTGACAAGTAATGCCTCTTGTGATTCTTAATTAGGAAGAATGAAATCCCACATTTCTTGTAATTCAACTACCTCTTTGTCATCAGTTTGTTCTTTAGCTGTTGAGACTTCCTCTTCCTCCACATCTAATTAAACATTTGATATTGTATTTGGAGGTTTAGGATCAGAGAAAGGATTTCTTTTTTAAGGTCTATAAGCTTTCCTTGAAGAAGTCTTAGCTACCTGCTTTTTAATATCGACCATTTCATTGGACATGGTTTTAAGTACCTTTTGTAGACCTTGAAGATCAAAAGGATATTTAGGTGCTTTCTTCTTGGAGTCGTCCCTGAAAGTAACCTTCTTGGAATTTATTTCTTCTAATGCATTCTTCTTATCTAAAGTTAAACTACACTTTTCTACGACTATGGCTTCTTTCATGTTTTCTGCCAAGGTTGGTTTGGCAGCCCTATTGACAAAAATAGTTGCATTTGAGGGAAGAGTAGAAATGTACCATTCATTTTGAACTTCATCATTGGGCTTGTATCCATTGGGATCTTATTCAATAACTTATTAAAACGTGAATTGAAGTCCTTAATTGGTTCCCTAGATTCAACTTTCAAGTTGGAGAGATCATTGAGAAGAGTAACTTTCGATTGATCATCTCCAAACTTGGTTAGGAACTGATCTTGAAAGACATCCCAACTATTAATGGAACCAGATAGTAATGAAAAATACCATGATCTTGCAGATCCTTGTAAAGTATAAGGGAATAATCTTACAACTGCATCTTCTTCTACCACTTCATTCAGATTTATGGACAACATGAAGTTATTTATGTGTTCTTTAGCGGGGAGACCATCATTAGGGTTGAATTTTGGCAACCATTTTTCTGGATGTGCAGGAAGTGGATGTAATGGTCTAGCCATTCGAACAAATCCTGGATTTATCCATGGAATTTGGGCCATCGTGAATATCTGTGTAGAGGAATATGTGGCAGTAGTTGAAGGTGATTGGGTAGAGGAGGCTTGTGCTCTAGTACTAGTTTAAATCATGATATGGAGTTGTGAGGTCGATGTTTGATTTTGTGATGAAGATGATGGAATGAATGAGGGTGTTTCAGGTGACGATGAGAGAATCTCACTATGAGTTTTAGATTATGTTTTCTCAGTTTTCCTTCTAGGGTGAGGTAGAGGAAATTCAAATGGGGGAATCCCAAATTTTTCGCTCTCCAATCTGGTTAACCTTTGAGAGGAATGAAACTGAGAAGAAACACTAACTTGGGATAATTTAGATTCTTCTTGAAATAGATAAATCCCTTGCAATTTATGGATTAGAGAGTGAAATTTGGGAGTTTTTGTAGAAAAATATTGATATGATTTCTTTGGAAAAACAATAGTGGATTCTAAGGATTTCTTTACAACTTCACACCTAGGATTTGTGGATTTGGAATGTGACCGAGAAGTTGGAGGTGATGGTGAGGGAGTTTTACTCTTAGAATGGCTTTCTGATTTAGATTTGCTTGCCATTTATAGTCAGGCCCTCCTTCTAGTGCCAAAATGTTGAAACCTCAAAATTCACTGCGGCAACATGAGGGATAACTACCCGGTCCGGACCTTGAAAGCAACTCCTTTTCTGTTTGGTATAGTGGCTCCGACTAGGGATAATGCGACCAATTTCCCAAAGAGAATTGATTTGATAATGTTGATGGGATGCTATAAGATGTAATGGGAAATGATTCAACTAAATATGATCTAATTTAACTATTAAACACATGTTTATATATTAATCTAACATTATTTAACTATAAATATACCTGGGAATAAAATAAGATATGCAATCTACAATGATGTCTTACATCAATTG
This sequence comes from Pinus taeda, assembly GCA_000404065.3. Lineage (NCBI taxonomy): Eukaryota > Viridiplantae > Streptophyta > Pinopsida > Pinales > Pinaceae > Pinus > Pinus taeda. Next base: position 60,215 of record APFE031262729.1, on the reverse strand, counting down.
GTAATAAAGATCATTCAACTGCCTAAAGAAATAAAATCATTTAACGATAATTGTTTTGGATAAATAGGTAGACAAAACAATTAAGAGAAATATATTGCATATAAAAATTGTTCATGTATTCAAAAGGGAATCAAAGCTAACATCATATAGAAGTGCAATAATGCAGAACTATAATTCTGACTTTCATACATAAAACAATCAAGAGGAGTATTTCTTAATACATAATTAAAACATAATCATACGATAAAAGTACCATATATGATAAGTCCTTCTCATGTGCTTCAACAATATTGACCCAATTTCATTCAATCCAACACATTCTAAGAGTACAAAAGCGCATTTCAGTAGAGCATGTGAGATATTCAAAGAAAAATAGATCCTGTTCCATTCATTTCATCAAAACCTCCTCAAAAGTACATAAGTGTAATGCCTTGAAAAGTGTTTTTGATGAAATTTCTGGAGCCCTCTCTAAATGCATGAGAGGGGTTTAAATACTAAAATACTTGCCTCAAAATAGATTATTACAAGAATAGTTGAGGAGGTTTCAAACAACCTTCCTCAAAACAGGTAAAAAAGAACTAAAAAAAAAGAACTAATGACTAGCTCCTCTGAACTTGAACTAATTTAATCTACTAACTTGATCTCTAAGGTCGCAAATATTGATCATTGGCTTGAGTTGAGGCGACTGGCTGATTGTAGATTTTAACTGCCCAACAAATATGACATATTTCAATGCTGGCACCATGTTTTGTGTATAGGTTGTTAAACACCTCAGAGTCATCCACTGGTTGTGTGGTTTTACTAGAAACTGCGAGTATGTCTCCCAATTCAGCTTATTTAGCTGTTTAATTGCCTCTTCCTTTTCTTGCACTATCTGTTTCCACTGTTACTCTAGTTGTTTGACATTTAGTAGAAACCCTGGTACACATTCCTTAACAAGGTTGGAACCATGGAGGTTTTCATTTACGACTTCTATTATGCTGCTTGTTGCTCCTGCTGCTATCATTGTTGCCCTTTCTACTTGTTTCAATCGAGAATCCCAATTTGTAAACGTAATATCTTTGTGGGACTCTTCCAATTTCGGTAGGTCATCCTTTCTTCCACCCTCCGATTCTTGCCAGGTGATAAATTTAGAAACATTTTTGTGGATTTCTTCTACTCAAACCTCATATTAATTACTTGGTTCTTCAATTTATCGTTGGTCTCACAATAAGGATTTATTTACGAGATTTTTTGGTAGAATATTTCCTCTTGCTGCATTAATAGGGAATTGAGGTTGACTACTTCTTTGATGAATTCGTCAATTTGCGGGTTATGTTTGAATTTATCCACCATAGCTTGCATTTGACAAATTTGTGAGTCCTTTTCTGATAAGCTGGTCTAGTGCTACACTCTCATCTACTCGAATTCCCTTTGAAGCTAGGACACTTGTTGCTACGCTTGCTGATTAGTTTTTGCTTGTGCTAATTGCTGTTCAAGCAGCAAATTTTTTTGTTCCTTTTCCTTTAGTGGCATTCAAACTTCCATTGCCTTATTGATGGTTTCTGTGGCATAATCTCCTATAAACTGCAACAACTTTACGAGATTCTTTGATGGGTTGATAGGCGTGTCCTTCAGACAACATCGATTGGTTCATTTTCTAGAGTTGTACCAACAATAGTGTCTAGTTTCCTTTTCTTCCTTCATCTTTTAATTAAAATTGTTGGCTTGTTGGGGCCTGACCCAGGTTCAGAGGTGATTTAGTTAAACAAATCCTGGTACTACTGGCCCTTTCGGCAATAGTTTACAGAGTGCGGACTGAGGTCTGACCCGAAGTAGTATGGGACGATGCTAGAACTAGGTTTCCACACCTTGGAGATGTCTGATGGTTTCAAGTAGTCCACGGTCTGACCCTGCGCGCACGTCGCTACGCGCACTTACCCATACCTCGTAGCCTGAGATGCTGCCTTCGCAACCCTACTTGGGGGTCGAACAATGTTATTAACCAAGTCCTTACTAGTAGCCCAATATTAGTTGATTAACTTAGCTTATTTGTTTGCTTTCAGTTATACTTAACAATAATCATAACCCATACAAGTGCGCAGAGTAAATAAACATTATAATTGCAAATGAGATCAAACATATAATAACACAAGAACATATACACAGAATTTAGATAAAACTTCTCTTTATTATTCTCTTCCTTTGTTTATAGACTTTATATCACCCTGCGCACTCAGCTGCAGGGGTCTGCGCACTCAGCTATGGACTCTACTAGGCCTCTGCACACTCAGCTGTAGAGCCTCTTCCTACTACTATGACCCAAGATGCACTTAGACTCTTCCTCTATGCTTTGCTATATTATTCTATCCATTAGATTCTATCATCCTCTCTTTTCTTTACAACTTAGAGCCTCACTCAATTTATACAATCCCTATGGTCCGTGGACAATGGGTAGGCTGACATTACATTCAAACTTAGGCTAGGAATCCCTATGTCTCTAACATACATTCCACGCTTGCAATTTGCAGGGCTTTACAATAATATTACTCAAAAATTTGGCTTTGAGCCCCAAAACATGCTGTGGGGGGATTCCATGCCCAACAGGCCCCCAACACAAACATCATGACTCGCCCTTGAGTCACTCTATGGTCATGGCAATCTTGGAATATAGTCCCTCCAACTGGTCTCGAACGGTCTTGATGTCCGCAATGCACTGAGCTGCTGCTTGCTTAATTTGCTGCATCCGTTCCTTGGAGACCCCCGTTTTCGGCGTGCTGCCCTACATTTTTGCATGCATCACATGAATCTGCGTGAGATTCCCTTCAATATCTACTGTGATTGTGAAGGCTTCGTTAATCCATGGTTGAACGCATGCTTTGAGAATTGCTTCCTCATGGTGCACTTTATCCACCTGCTCCTTTAATGCTTTGGCTTGCTGCATCCTTGCAAGCCGCTGAGTAAGGACTACTGTCTGGGCAGTTCCTTTGCTGTTGTCGTATTGCTGCTAGAGTTCGCGTGCCTCTGTTTCCAGTTGCTGGATGTTGGGATCCTCCGCAAAGTCGCGAGGACCTCTAGTGCCTATTCCAACATATTCCTATGGTCATGCACTGGACTACCAATATCTTCCAACCCTGCTACAATAGTGCTGGCGTGCTATTATTTGATTTTTAGGAGAGTGGAAGGTTGTGCCTTCAACCGCAGCTCGATGATCTAGAGATTCAACCCCAGATGCACCCTTGTCATCTCTTCTCTTACGTCATGGACTCCACTTTCCAAACTGTGGATCTGCACATCTACTGGTAGATTTGTTGCGATGGCTAGCTCCGGGACACATCGTCAAGTGTCATATACTGTGTGCACCAAATGTTGATTCTGTGACACCAACTCGTCTCGCTGTAAGCTGAGTTGTTCTATGATAATTTTCTGCTCACTAAGAACCTGGATCGCGTGGCTCTCCCTGTCCTGCAGCTCTGCCGTTACCCGATCCTGAAACTGATATATCATTTCCTGGGGAAGGGCAGCCAAGTTAAGGCCAAGGTCTTTCATCAGGCTAAGTGACATCTGATCCATCACATTTGATGATACTAACGCTCCTTCTGGCAACACTATTGTGTTGGCCATCCTTGCATGCAACATCTGCTCTGCTGCTGAAGTGCCTTCTTTGACGTGTGTAGATAGGGTACCTTCCTAAGGGGGCCATACCTGTAACTCCGCAGCTGCACCTTGAGGGCCCCCAACATAGTTTGGTGCTCCGTTGTAAACTATTGAAGCGCTTCACTTGTGACATCACAAACCGTCTTGCCGATGTCATGGAGATCACCTTTGGTTAAGGTGATTGGGTCAATGGTCAGCTTCGAGGCCTTGACCTTCTTCCTTGGGCCCAATCTTTCTGCGATGCGTGGCCATTTTAGCTGTGTGGACGCTGCTCCTGGGTCCCTGCTCCCTTTTGTAATTTCTGTTTCCTTTGCCTCATGCCTTGAGGATGTTGCTTGGCCCCCGTTTGTTGGTGCTGTTGCTGCCTCTGCCGTCTGCGCTGCTGCTACTACTTCTGCGGCCTTCTTCTACTCCATGGCTTTCTGTGCTGCTTTACGCATTGCCCTTACCTTAGTTGCCGCTTTTTCATTCTGCCTTCTCTCAGCCAGTTGGGTGACGCACAGCTTGGCATCATCCTTCTTTTTTTGTGGTGACACTTTCTCCAGTTCCTCCAAATCTGGGGCATGCCACTTGGGAGGCCATGTCTCTAATATAGCAGAGATCACGTCATCAGTGGTTACAAATGGTATCTTCATCCACTGCTTCACCAGATCCTTCTGCGCCCTGATATAGATGTTGTTCATATCAACTTTGAAGTCTGAAAAACTCCGCATACTATTGTGCATTGTAGGTGACAGGTGCGGCCTCCTGTTGATCCACATCCGGATGCTCACCTCCATGAGCACCTAGAAAATTTTTGTGTCGCAAATCTATTTCATGTCCTTGGTGTCTTAGAGCAAAGCGTACTTCATAGCCTCTGGTAACTCTCTGTCAATGTCAGGAAACTGACTGTCCTACGACAGTTCTCCTGCTACCAGTAAGATGGATAAGAGCAACCATGCGTAGTGGAAGGTCTTACCTTTCTCTTGGGCTTCACGATGGTTTAGGAAAAATCCCTCCAAGAGGAATTCAACCCTATTGAACTAGACACCCTCTGCGCACTCCTCGGCTAGAGCGACCACTGGCACTGGTACCTCATCGGCACGACACTTCCTCATCACTTTGCCATCCAGGAGTTGGGTGGTGACATGCACCCCTTTGTCCTTGATGTTGGAGATGGCGTAGCCCCTCTTTTTCTTCTCTAGCTTATACTTTGCCTTCATGGATTATGCGAGAGCCAAATCACTACCCTTTGCAGCTATAGTCGCGAGGTCCTTTCCTTTACAAGGGAGCTGAGAGATATGATGAATGAGGTCTTCCGTGATGGGAATATGCTCCTCCAGCCACAGGTACCCATCATGCACCAGGCAGAGTAGTTGCCTGATGATGAAAATGGTGATGGGGGCGCGGTGGAAACGTAGTATCCATAACAAGTGCAGCAACCCAACCTTTTCCACACTGCGCAACCATTTTCGTAGCTCTCAAATGATCACCGCCCCCTCGGTGTTCTGCTTCATTAAGTTCTTGGGCTCTAGGTGCAGGAACTTCTTGCTATCAGCGAGGTCCCAGTCTTATAATTTCATGGTTGGCAAGCAGCCTAGGTGTGTGCCCTAAAATACAATATCGTTGGGGAGGAGTGGGTTATGGAGTGAGCTTTTCGTTTCATCCAGGTCCTTCAGTACTTTGGTTTTCCCTTTCCGCGGAGGGACATACGTTGGCAGTTTTGCTACAGAGCGTAACAGTTGGACATCCTCCTCCATGTCTTCTTCTTCCTCTGCTACGACAATCAGGGCCTGCAAGTCTTCTTCTTCCTCGTCGATTTCTATTTTGACTGCTTTCCCCTTCTCTTCCATGGATAGTTTGTTGTGCCGCAGATTCCTCAGGGAAATGCGTACTGGACCCATCGCCTGTTTATCCTTCTTGGGCCACGGTGTTCACGGTGATTAGGGGATTTCTGTCACCACCTCGATGCCTTCTAAGACATCCCCCGCCATTTGGGTCTATGCGGCCTCACCGATGGTTACCTCTTCAATTCCCAACCCATCCTCAATGTCTGTCATCATTTCTAGACTGTATTCTATCTCTCGTGAACTTAGGGGCTCATGGTGATTAGGGGATTTCTTTCACCACCTCGATGCCTTCTAAGACATCCCCCACCATTTGGGTCTATGCGGCCTCACCGACGGTTACCTCTTCAATCCCCAACCCATCCTCAGTGTCCGTCATCATTTCTAGACTGTATTCTATCGCTCAACTCTCAACACTCTGTGCTCTGCTCAAATGCTTAGTTCTCAAATGACCAAGTGTTGTTCGCTGGCTAGCCCTTTGAGTTTTATAGCCCCTTTCAAATTTGAATTTGACCGTTCCCCCTAATTTCGTGCCATTAATGCTTCGTTGGTGATAGATTTTCCCAAATCATTCGCATAAATCATGTCTTAAATGCCTGCGCCTGCTCCATTTGGCCTCAAATCAGACATCCTGTCATGAATAGTGACACCAACGGTCACTTCCTAGCCATCCCATGCAGCAGCGCAGCCCTCCATGCGCGGTTGTGAACCCTGTGATGTTCTGATTCTGCACGCATCTCCAATATCGTACAACTCCTAGGCAGAGTATTTTATAACCCTGCGCTCCCTTTCAACTACCTGGAGTACTAAGACTGTCCTTCCGATAGCTAGTTAGGTGGTTTCACAGCCGTGCAGGGCTCCATTCTGCGGCATGGTTCTTGGGGAATCCCTATCTTTCATTGTGGTGATCGGCATCGCACGCTCTACTATTTGCTATGCGCTACCCTACTTACTGCATTTGGTGATATGTGGTCCCAGCCATGGCAACATACTAATCAATTCTCGACGATAGTCCTCCAATTCGTTAGTATGAGCATACTCACCTTGCCTTGCCATCCTTGGTTCATCGACGATAAATGCTTCCTTTATTTTGTTTTCCAGTCTCTTGACCTCTGCATCCATTAAAGCTCTTTTCTTTCTTAGCCGTACCCGGTCTTTTTCAAGTTCCTGAAGTCTAAAGTTTCCCCATTGAATTTCTTCCTGAAGTATTATATGTTCTGCTTCGGGTAGCTGTGTGATTTCTTCATTCCGATATGCGCGGATCGTTGTATCTACGGGTGTTGTTACACGCATAATTGATTTCACATGATCCATAGGGATTTCAGCCCTTGTTTCATACTTCGGCTTTGGAACCACTCTCGCGATCATGGTATTGCACATAGTCCTATAGGCCCATCGAACCGCTGGTACGCACAGGTCCCAATTAGTGCGTTTCACATGGTGGACCCTATTCAGCACTTCACACACCTTGTCAAAGGCTTCCCCACAAATAATCTTTTGCACGCTTCGTCTTTCCTGCTTCCACTTGTTGTTATTATTTTCAATCGTGAGAGCGGTGTGCGTTCGTGCAGACTGCGTACCATACACCTATATCCATATGGAAAAGTGGGAGCGCAGGCTATTTCGTGCATTAGGTGTTGCTTCCATCCTCATCGGAGGCTTCCCAAATTGTAGGCACATCATCCTTCTGCATCCGCACTAATCCTCAAATATTTTCTGATGCATATCCCACCACCTTGCAGGTGTAGCATGTATTGCCCATTTCAGAGCGTCAAAACATTGCTATTCTTGCACTTCGCTCTCAAATTTTTTCATGAATTCATCCACCGCTATCAACCCGTCGTACCTAGGTAGATCCCTTACCTTTGTTGTCATGCAACACAGTGATCTTACCATCATGTTGCAATTGAGCGTGGTTACTTCGTGTAACCAATTTTTCCATCGTTCTATTTCTTCGTCCGAATCCGAAGTCCAAGAGCTTTCATGCTCCCACGAAATCCTACCATCTGCTGTTGGATTCACCCAATCCCACTCTCGAGTAGTTATCATGTAGATACAGTCAAGATCGTCATCACTATCATCATGGTGCACTGATTCTGTGTAGCGCGCTCCTTCCGCATGGTCTAAAGGTACCACTACACGTAGTGACTTTTTCTCAAAAATCATTTTGCGCTTCTTCAAATTTATTACTCCGTTCATATCAGTGGCCCAATCTATTCCTAGTAGTGCAGGATAGGGATTGATGTCATCAACAATCTCTATCACATCGAAATCTACCAGCGTGCTTGCACCTTCGATGTCTACTGTTATCCCCTCCAATATTCCCATCGGTAGGATCTTCTATTGGTTCGCCATTCGCAATTGAATAGGAAACCATTGTAACGTGGGCCTGCCCATGCATTCCCACGTTTACTTTGGAAATACATTCACGTATGATCCAACATCCAAAATTACTTGATCCATTTCGTACTCTCCGATTTGCGTAGTCAATCTCATTTCCCTTCCTGTTCGCAATGCATGCTTTTTAAGTTTCTAGACTACACATGGTTCTCTTGACCTAGCGTATCTGGTGATAAGTTCCTACAGTCCTTTTATAGCCTTGCTGTCGCGCAATAGTTTCATGCATGTCTCCAGAAAGGTAGTGAGAATTGAAGGATCCATCCTCGGTTGTAGTTGATCCTTACTACATGAAATGGAGACCTCCGTGAAGCTCTTCTTAGCTTCCATGAATGTCTCCTTCGTTTGTAGGAGCCTTGTGAACCCACGCAATTTCTTATGGCTACTTACCTTTGTCATCTCTAGCTGTGATACCAATTCGAAGCACTAAGTTTACATTCAGGTGCTCTTCGTGTGGTTCAGACCTCATCATTCGTAGGTTCTGAGTCGGGGGAGGCTGGAGTACTCCTTTATCACGCAACCTCACTACCAATGTAGGGTAGTCTAATATCTCATGATCAAATTGGGTACAATATAAACATGATACACTCATCGGATTCGTACAATCACGGGCATAGTGCCTTGGCCCTCCGAAATTATAAAAAATTAGTTGCCTGCAACCCCTTCTTGGTCCCATTCCACCTCAACCTCGTCCGCGCCCCTGAAATCCAGCATGCATCATCCCTGCATTTGGATCGAGGGCTCATGTTTCGATCTGCACTCTATAGGCAGGAGTCCAATCCATCATTAGCTCGTAACTTCTGCAGGTGCAATCATCATGGCCTACTGACTTGCAGAGATTACAGAACAATTTTTGGGACGTCTGTGTATACTTCTGTAATAGGTGATAGTTATTTGTAGTGTGTTTTCCTCCTATCTGACATATCACGCACCATAATGTAGGTGCTGTGCTTGGTCCTGCTTGTGCCTCTAGTCTTAATGGCATTGACCCTCCTCTTGCCAAGTAGTTCGCGAAGACTGGATAGTGGTCCTTGTCATGCCCCTGACCTTTGCATTTTATGCACCCTACCTCCTCGCGTGCCTTTAGCCGGGTTGTCCTGTCCTATTTCAAACTCTGCATTTCCAGACATAAATTTTGTAGTTGCGCGTGGATTTGTTCGACTCCCAAACCATGATCTTGTATTGGGGTCTTGTGCAGTCTCATTGCAATCTCCAAAGCTTCGGCTTGGGTGGATAACTTCTATTATGACATCACCGTCCTTAAATGTGGTGTTAGTGACGCTACAAACCATGTGTGGTGTTGTCCATCCGTCAAGGTCATGTTGGCTTTGTGAATCATACTCTTCAGTCTCTGGTAGAGATCCCATGGGGTTTCGCCTGGAAGCATTGCGATTTCCTTAAACCCAATAATCGATTGTGTCTCTGATTTTGGCCTACTAAATTCCTTGTTCAGTGTGGCCTGGATATCTGTGATCCCTGCATTTGGATGGTCATTAGAATGCTTAATGTACCACATTAGTACGTGATCCTACAATGTGCTTCCCAACGTTGTCTTCTTTATATTGTCATCCACGACTCCTTGTGCTTCCCATACAACCTTTACTACGAACCAAAATTGGTTCGGATCTTCGTTCCCTACTCCTCTGAATACCGACAATTTTATCGCGCTCAACATATTGAACTGTGGTGGTGGCAGAGGTAGTGTGGGTGGAGATGGAGGTGAAGATGGTGAGACTAGTGGTGGTGTAGGTGGAGGTAGTATGTGTGGAATTCATTGCCTTATCAAACTGATTGCGCTTCTCAGAGAGACTTTCACGAGCTCTTCATCACTTTCCTGCTGCGGTGAAATCAAGGGACTATTTTCTATCTCCGCGCTACCTTCGTTTCTATAGATCCTCCCACTTCGCATAGTCCCAAACATCAATTTATTTTCATAACCCGCTTTTCACACACTAGCATTTTAATCCAAGTGTTCAATGTACTTACCTCGTGGTCCTTTGAGGAAGTGTCGTTCCGCCTTGCTATAGTTGACGGTCGTATATACCACAAACTTGGTGATAAACCCTCCTATAATTCAATCGAGCCAATGGTCCACATCGTGCACGATTTTATCTTCCAATGCTTCTATTCTACGCACTAATTCCATAGTCCACACAATTGGTTTATCGATCCTACACCTTCTCTGATTGTCTGCTAGCTTCACGATCCACTCGTACAACTCAGAGGGGAAGGATGCAAAGGAAATTTCATGGATTTCCATATATAAGTAGCACTCCAACCACTGTTCCTTTGATACTCGTGGATTCCTATTTTCCTGTGCCGTGAGCTCGTGAATCTTTCTGTCCAACCACCCTTCAATTTCTTTCTTTGTTGGATTCTAGTGAAATGACATCAAACATCCCTTATGCAAATCCCAGTCCCGGCAACAAAACCATTTGTTGGCTTGTTGGGGCCTGACCTAGGTTCAGAGGTGATTTAGCCAAACAAATCCGGTACTATTGGCCCTTTCGAAAACAGTGCATGGAGTGCAGACTGAGGTCTCACCCAAAGTAGTATGGGAGGGTGCTAGAACCGATTTTCCACACCCTAGAGATGTCTGATGGTTTCAAGTAGTATTCAGTTTGACCCTACGTGCATGTTGCTATGCACACTTACCCATACCTTGTAGCCTGAGATGTTGCCTTCGCACAACCCTACTCGGGGGTTGAACAATGTTATTGTAGCACTGGACAATGGATGCATATTTGACATTGTAGTGTATTATAGACCTTCTGGGAAGGAGAAGAATCCTGGTATTAATTTGAGGGTGCAGGTGTGAGGCTTTGGATTCCCTTGTTGTGGATTCATGCATCGTATCCTTTTATTTGCTGGTCGAGCAAATGTGAAGATGTGTATATGTGTGTATTATTGTAAATACTGTATCGAGTTGGATTTATAAATCTCCATAGACAGTATGATTATTTGCTGAGTGAAGCAAATATGTGTGTGTGTATATGTGGTTATTATTGTAAATACCATAATGAGTTGTGTTATAAAGCTCCAGTAAATGATATGATTGTCATGTTTTAGCAATGGTCATTGTAAATACTGAACGAGATGTGCTATAAAGATCCATGGGTAGTATGTTCTATTTTCAATAGTCTTGTTGGTAATAGGTGTCATTGAACACCGAGGATGGTGTTCCCCCAAGAGGGAGGTTTATGTAACAACCTTGGTTAAAACTCCATGTAAAAATATATAATAACGTGGTCATGGGACACATATTCCAAGCTGAATGGTGGGAAAAACATCCTAGTGTTTGTTCATTTCGGTTATTATGGCTAAAGGAATTTGGCAAAGTAAATGACAAAGGATTTGGAAAGGCATGAAGCATTTATTGGTATTTTATTTATGAAAATAAAGGAAATTAGGATAAAAGGAAGGTCAAAGGTCAAAGGTTGCATGTGAGGAAGAAAATGAAGGAAAATAATGGAAAATGAAGTAAAATAGAGGCATCATTGATAAAAAGGCTTATGAGGATAAGTTGGCAAGATTTTTGATAGGTTTTGGTGGAGATATTTTCTATTCTCTCATTGTCATACTCTTGGACACTTAGAGTTTTCTTGGAGCAGTCTTGGAGGACTGTGTCATACTTGGAATCTGGAGAAAGAAGGTAAAGAAAAAGAAGGAAAGTGCAAGAGGACATCGGGATCATAAACTATAGTGGGTTTTGCTTACAGGTACCGAGTTTCATGTATGATTTCCTTGCTAATTTTGGCATGCATCGAACATGCATGTGGTTTCTTGGTTATGATCTGTCATTGGCATGGAGGATTGCGTGGATTGACAGTGGTTTTTCCTAGAATTTCCATTTCCTAGATAACCATGGTGCTGTGGGTTCATTTATTTGTTTTTCTAGTTGGTTCTCATGTTTCCTTTAACTTGGGTTGAATTACTAGTTCCTGGAAGCCCTGGTTGGACAAAATGCTCTTGAAGCCATGTAACAACATGGGTTGAGTTACTAGTCTTGGAAGCCTTGGTTGGAAAAAATGCTCTGGAAGCTCTTTGTCAGTTGATTTACTAGTCCTAGAAACCTTGATTGGAAAAATGCTCTGGAAGCCTAGAGAAAGTTATGGGTTGAGTTACTAGTCCTGGAGCCTTGGTTGAAACAAATTCTCTGGTAGAGACCAATCTAGGAAGGCCTGGGTAGAGACCAATCTAGTGATGGTTCATGATGTCTAACCATGAGGTGGAATCATTGTTTGATGGGTTAAGGTGGTTTAGCCTCTGGAAGCCCTGGATGGTTTGATTTATGTGTTTTATGAGATCCCACATTCATGCTTGGAATATGTCATAGGGGTGACTGGATGAAGAGAGATTTGGCTCAGCTGTGTCTATGGTCTAGTGGTTTGTGGAAGTCCCAAACCTAGTTGGACTTTGCATCATAAATAAGAGGTTATTTCTCCTTGTTTTTCATGAGTATTGGATTGTTTTATATGTGGATTATATGTCTATTGTTTCCTTGGTATTTCTGTTATTATTAAGCTGGTTATGAACATGTATTATGACAGTGGATATGTATGTCTCTCATCATGTTTTTACTTCTAAATGGATGAAAAATGTATATATGGCCTAATAGATGAAATTGCAACTAATGTGTTGAGGCATCAATGGTTCTAAGAAATTCTCAAATAAGTATGAGACAACTATGCTTAATTATGTTGTTAAGACCTATAACTTTCATATTTGTGACATGTTTGATAAAATGCCTGTCATGGTTAGTAGGGGTCTAGTCTAGACTTGTCAATGTTTTTGCAAATGTATCATTGTTCCATTGTGGTAATTCATTTCTAAACCTATCATTGAGTTCTGAGCAGTGACCTGGGCTTGAAAAAGTGGCACAAATCCCAGAGTCACAGACACAGGTCTAGGGAGAAAAGTCCCCAGACGCATACATATCCATGTTATGGGAGTGTGTGGAGCTTCCTAGGCATATTATTTTCCATATCAAGGGAGAATCGGGGGGTTTAATGGTCTAAAAACTTAGTGGGACCTAGGGGTTGGTTAGTTGAGTGGTTGGGATGGCTCCTGGGAGTTCTGTTGCTGATGTGGAAGGTCTGTGTGGTGCGTTTTTGTTGATTCCACTTCTTTAACTAACACATAGGGAGCCGAATCATATCATAGTAACTTCTCATCACATGTTTACCTCGGTTGGTAGGTTACTTTGGTAGATGTGGGAGGAGGGTGTTACAACCACCTTTGATGAAGAATCAAACTATGGAAAACAAGGGGCTATGAAGAGCCCTACTCTTCTTGAGAACCAAGGCCATTCCTATAAGACTTTCCCTGTCTTTGTAGGAATAAAACTATACAATGAAAATACCTTTTAAGAGAAGATATGTTTCACAATTTTTGGTCTAGGAAATATAAAAGCATTAATGGAAAGCTTCAAATATTGGATAGAATCCATTAAATCTCCAATCACAACCCTAGAATGAAAAATAGAAAAGTGTTGTTTTACCTCTTTTAAATTTACTTCTAGTGCTGGCATTTGTTCTAATTGTTCAACAACATGTGGTCTTGGAATGAATTTACAGTGATTTGTTTTAATGGGACCTTTACCCCATGTCACATTGTTATATGTAGCTGAAGCATTTGGGTTCCTGGAGCCCGTTGCACCTCCACACAACTTAAAAAAAAAGATGATGGTGGAGTTCCTAGAAATACTATAGCCATGTAGTTGTGACAAATACTACATCTATTTTCCTTCATAGAGTAGATGTTGCATGGCTACAACAACCCCTAGCTTCTTCTCCATGATCTTCTTTAGGTCCACCACATAATCAGATTCAGAGAGCCATATTTGAATTGAGTTCCCACTTAGTGTCTTAACAAAAACCAAAAACCCTTCTACATGGTTCAAATTTTCAAAACTTCCCACCTACCCTTGTGAAGAAGGAGAGAGGCTATCATTTATATCTACATTGATATGAGGGGACCAAAGAAATTCGATGAAACAAAGAGAACCAAAGGTTCATTGATATGCATATGCAAGCCATAAATATTGATGAGGGAACTGTAGAATTTCCATGATGGAAGATAGATAAAGGAAAACCTTGGAGGAGATAATATTTATCCTGTTAAGACCCATGGTTGAAGTTAAGATTGCAACTTAGAGGATTGTACTAGAATCTCGAGGTATTGGAGCTACAAATGTTTTTTTCCCTCGATCTTGAACTTGTGAACAAGGTGTTTCCATTTGGGACCATTGTAGTAATTTTGCAATGTCATCAATGATGTATTTTGACCATTATTTGGCCAATCTAATGTTGTTCCAACCCTCATGCCACCAATTCTGAGATTTCCCGTTCATGAAATATTCCCCGAGGTTCGATCACATGAAATTTTGAAAGCATGAGGGTTGAAGGATTGAGTTCTCATTATTCAACCCATAACTGAAGCAACACGAGAAAAAAAAGGCTTGTGAATGTAAGCTTGCGAGAGCATGTGTTAGATTACTCCATCTCCAATATGATCCTTCCTACACACATAGACATATATTGTCAATCCAACTTAGAATTTCGTGGTTACATGGCCGTTAGGTAATGAAATAATTTTTAAATTAGCCCCCAAGGTGGGGTTATATGTTTTCTTCTCTTTCATCATTAGCTTTGATTACTTTAGATATAGTAAGAAAACTTTAGATATGCTCATCATTATCAAATACTTACCAAAATTCTTCATTATCTGTCACTAAAGGGAAAAAAATTGACTCCACCTTGAAAAAATCTTCAAATAAATCCGAATCAAGATTGAAAAGGGAGATTGAAACTACTAATGAGTCAACTCTCTAATTCTTCTCTCTAGATATAAATTTCATTTTAAGAGAATCAAAATCTTGGATGAGATCCCAAACCCTCATTACATAATCCTTCAATCTTTCCTTTTTGGTGTCGTACCTTTTCTAGACATAATTTATAATGAGCTTATAGTCACCCATTACCACAAGATTAGTAATTTGTAATTGATGGGAAAGAAGTAACCAATGAATTAATTTTTCATGTTCTTCTTCATTATTTGTACATTTAAACTGTAGTCTTAAAGCATGAGGAATTGTTTTTGAGGTATGACTCGAAAATAACACCATCCCTAGATTTGAACCTAGAGGAGGCATCGTCGAAGGTCATCTTCTAGAATACCTTCAAAATCAAGTCATTACCCTTCCACTAAAAAAATTAGATATATTCCTTGGTTAAAATAACATAGTTCGATAATCCAAAATCAATTTAATTTTCAATTTCTTTTATTTTCTTCTTCTCAAAATGAATAAGTTTCTTTTGCATGAAGTACCTTTGTTATGAAACCAGCTCACAAAAAGATAGAAAAGATAGGTCAACGCCTTAGAATTCAGCCTCTTTGAGGGGGCAACCTCCTTTAAATTACACAAATGAACAATTCTTTGATGATACAAATGACAAGACCTCCTTTTTATATATCGGAGTCTAAGGTGTCATAATATAATCAGAGCCGACATAACAATAATAATGTAAGGGCACAATAATAACAATAGTGGGCTTCTATGG
>APFE031262729.1:1225-42096 GCA_000404065.3 Pinus taeda | reverse complement strand
GTCATAATATAATTAGAGCCGACATAACAATAATAATGTAAGGGCACAATAATAACAATAGTGGGCTTCTATGGGGTAGAACAATAACAATATGGGTACTACATGGGTACAACAATATAATAAGGGGGTTGTACTAATAACAATAAGGCGTTACACTAGTAGTATAGGGGCCTAACAACCTTGGTGAAACTTCCATTCTTATTTGGTAGCGTCATGCAACTTTCATGAATCATTCTTTATATATCTACCTAGTGGAAAATACCACTCATGTCCCAAAAGGACACCATATGCTACATGTAATTCTACCACAATTTTGTTGAAGACAGATTTAATATGTGGTGTAATGCTTATCTATGCATGCAAATATTTGATTTCGCTATAAATAGGGAATTTATGGAATCAATTACATACATAATTTTTCCACCCTCACAGTACTTAGTATATTCCAAATCTAATGCTTCCATTATAAAAAGAGGCATAAAATTATTTATCGCTCCCCTATTGACCATGCAATTATGTAATATCAACTCAAGAGTTTAGAAATATATAAATAAAGAGAGAATTTATTTAGTCATCTCATAAATGGAATAATGCACCGTTGATGAATGTTCATGACAACTTCCTATACTCTTAGGTTTTGTGTATTGTCCTTCTCTAGTGCTTTAAGCAAGTGTTATCTTTGTTGATGTATTTTTACCACTTATATGAATGGAAGAGTGCTTTGTAATTTATTAAGATCATAAATGATATTATAATTCATGGGGGAAGAACCTTCCACTCGATTTTTGGATTTGGAAAAAACTTAGGATTATTTTGATGTGTTCTAACTCTATCATGTTGATTAGGATTTCTCGTCTTCATCTATGTTCTAGTTTGGACCGCATTTTCTTGATCTTGTTGCTCTATGGCTTGGTATTATTCTTCTGCCACAAAATATCATTGAACATATGATAAGATAGTATTTTTAGTTTCCATAAATTCTAAATCCTATGAGAATACATTGTCACCAACCATTTGGGATTCTATGAATTCTTCAATTTCTCAAACTAAATACTAATATTCATCAATTCCTTCCATTATGGTGGCATTGAGGTTAGGAATTTGAGATTCTCCAGGCCTAGGTTCATTGCCTCTTTGACTTCTTTTCACTATATTTATGAAATTAGAGGATTTTCCAACATTTTGGGGTTGTTTTCTTAGCCTCAAATCACTATTCCTCTTTAGATGAATTATCTTAGTTTCCCTTTATCTAATATTTCTACTCAACTAGACAAATTTTTTAATGTTGTTTTCTTTGCAAAGTGTCTTTACTAGGAGGAATATTTATTACATTAGGAAGTTTTCCTTAAACAATTACTCTTCCTATGTCACAATCCTATATGGCCTTTGATTAAAAGGAAGGGCCATGATTTGTGGCAAAATTTGAGGATATTTTCCTTTGCACTCTTCCCAAAATGATATATAGATCAACTTACTTTCTAGCTTGTCTTCTTCCATTTCATGATTTTTTCATTACTTCTTGCGAAGTGGTAATTTGTGCCAATTTCAATGCATATTTGATGTTTGATGGCATAACATGCTTGTAACTACAAAAAATGACATGGACATTAGGATGTTGTTCTTTTGGAACCTACTGCAATGTTCTAAATAAGTGGAGATTAAAATCTATAATCTTATCATTATTTTTTGAATGGATATGAGTAAATTATGTGAGAAATGAACAATATGTGATTGTTGGGCATATTGATTCATACAAACATTTTCAATATAATCAAAGAAGAAATATAATCAACAAGAAGAAAATATACCAATCATATGCAAGGCCAATTAATGTAGTTAGAGAAACCTTGACTATATCATCATCATGCTATATCAAATGAATATGATCTATAAAATTCCATGGATGTTGGATAGTTCATCACAAAAAATCTGTTAAAAGCATACTAAAATATAAAATATACATTGTGAAGTTAATTTTTCCTTAGATTTCTATATATATTAATTATTGTTGTTATATTTATGCATGCAATAAAATGTGGAAAATAGATAATAGTGGAATATAAACACACACCAAGCACCATTAACACAAATATATAATATGGGAAACCATTTCGGGAGAAAAACCAACTGGAAGGTGATATTTCTTTGCTCTCTTTTGTGTAATGAAAATGATTCAAATACAAAGGGTAAGGAAATATATACAGAGTTACTTGAGACCTTTGGATCATGGGATATTGTATAATACAAAACCCATCTATTATTATCTTTCTCTATCCATAATTAGCTAATCTACTATGCTATGGAACAAATTGCAAGCAAATAGAATAGAACCACCTTTCCTCCTAGTGGCTCAATTATAACACAACCTGATAACCAACTAGGGTTTAAATTTGACTCATTTAACCTTGAACATGAATTAAAAATTGGACCTTTTAGATTATTCTTCATCATACCCATGTGGCTAGCCCATTTTCCATGATTAATGGGGGCTAACATGGCATCTCTCAAATTATGGTTGTCAATCATGATAGGTCAACTTCCAAGAGGCATAAATTTTGCATCCAAACTTTGATTGATGACTTTATTAGGATGTTAGAAAGGTTTCCATGTGTAGAATAGTGTTTGTGGTTGAGGCACATGTGTGGAAATTTTTTACACTCAAAATTATTATTTAAGGCGTTAAACTAGCCCTAAAAGGTTTCTCACCCCAATTCTCCAAAATGGGCCCCACAACTAAAATTTCTCTTGTAAGTTGATTTCTTTGATTTTTACACCTTTAAAGCATTATGAGGGATTAAATATAGTATAATGATCTAATATGGTAAAAAAATGTTAAAAATTGGTCAAGATGCTTCTTTGGATTCATGGTTCCATCACCATTGAATATAGGCAATACTCCTAGTGGGAGGTTTTGCAATTGATGTTTTTCTCCTTGTAAGGCCAATGGAGATATTCATGGTATTAAACTTAGATTTATTTAATTATTTATCACTTCTTATTTCCTAATTATGTTTTCCATTTTCTCTTTCTGCATGATCACCCACATTTTCTTAATGAGGAGTTTAAAGAGAAGGTAGAGTTGATGATGGAAAGGAATATGAATCATACAAATTTTGTATTGTGGAACTATCATATTATTTTTATTTCTTAACAATGTTTATTCTAATTCTTGTTATCGAACACTCAAAATATTTTGAGGAGGCCAACTTAAGGACTTTACCTCTTACTAGGCTCACCTTTATTGATCTTCTTGGGCTAAACATTCCTGTTGAGCAAGAAATTTTTAAGACCATTCAATTTTTTTGAGATTTTCTATCTATACGACCAAATTATAAATCTAATTCAAAATTATTCCTTGGTCCTTTAATTTGATGGGAATGTGGGGTTTAAAAAAATTAAAGTGAGTCTTTTGGTCACAAAATATAATGAGTTTGAGAATCAATATTCTTTCAAATCTCGTCCATAAATAATAATTTCTTCCCTATTGGAGTCACTAAAAATGTTAGTCCCAAAAATCACTAACAATAAATGAGAGTCAACCACACAAGATATATAAATACCCCTTACATTTTTATAGAGATGGTACCCTCTTTCTCACTTAGAAAATAACATTTCTTTCATTCATAATAATAAAAATTTCCATTCATAACATCGATGCCTAAGAGTGGAGAAAGTGATAACACCCAAACAATATAAATATGATTTTGATTAGAAGAAATACCATCAAATAATTCATCCATTCCATTATGAGCATTCATGAAGATAAAGTAAAGAAATAGTCAAAGAAAGACTATATCATAGAAAGCAAGACAATAGTCCTTTGTAGAGAACTTCATATGATTTCATGCAATTAATTCCATAGGGATTCAAAGGAGACACATACTTGAGATCTCATTTTGTAATAAAATTCATAAAGCATAAAAGTTATTAGTTCCAAAATAGCTTTATGTGAAACCCTTAGCCCCAAGGGTTAGCTCAGTTGGTCAAAAACTGTGCCTCACCATCGGGAGGTCACAGGGTCGATTTTGTCCGAAGCCCTTCGGGTTAGGTCTTGCCAATAGGCTGAGGGGTGATTAGCCCAAATTTTTCCATGGACGTGGCAACCACTCACTGACCAGGGTGTTTGTGAACCACATATACACCTAAAAGAAAGAAGCTTTATGTGAAACCCACTTTAAATAATAAAGCAAGTCAATTGTTCAAGATAAAATAAAATTGTTGGAAATAATAATGAGGGTGGGGGGGTGAATCAATATTATCAGATCAATAATTTTTCATTTCCCAAACAAATTTATATACGCTACTTACGTGAAGTGAACTAGTGTGTACAGGCTACTAAGATTAGTGAAACCAACATATACCTAGAGAACTTGTGATTTAGTTAATTTATCATGTGTTGATCTATAACCAGTGCATCTGTAACTTATTAAATGATGCAATAAAAATAGAATAAAACATCACACAAAAGAAACACACATGAACACCAAGATTTAAGGTGGAAACCCAATGTGGGTGAAAGCCACCTGTTGTTGTCATCTTTATCTTCTTTTAATAATAAGAAAATCTATTTACAATCTTGTACTGGTGTAGGCTCATACCAATACGTAGGCACCCACCTGTAGAAGGCTACAACCTTCTCTCCTTTTCCACCTTCTACTAGAAGGGAGCTACAACCCCCTAGCTCTTGTACTAGCCAATGTGTTTACTAGTGTGTAGGCACTGGCTTACAGAAAGCTATGACCTTCTCTCTTCCTCCAGGGACCATGTTTCATAAATTTTTAGATTGGATGCTCCTGGTACAAAAAAATACACATGAAGGCCTCGTTTCATCAAATTTTCATATTGGACCCATCAGAAACTTTGAAACTCAAACTGCATCAACCAACAATCAGTTAATATGAACAGTTAGATCACTGTCACCAGAACACTGTGTTGAACCTAGAAACTTGCATCATCATTCAGAACTAGATGCAACCTCAAAAATCATGCATCAGAATGTATCCACTACTTTACTGAACCGAACTTGTGTGTATATTCTACTTCCTTTAATCAAACCTGCGTATACCTTCAAAACTACTGAAACATAAAACTTCTAAATCAAGTCAGTACCAACTAGCAATATAGTGAACATCTACTGTCAATGTACAGAGCCATACCTAGGCAGTAGAAAATATCACCCTTCTCACTCATAAAATCAATCAATCAGATATAAAACTCCTTATGCATTCAATTTTACATTCAGATCTAAGAAGACTTCAATGAAAGACAATAGTAAAACAACATTACTAATTAAATAGATCAGTCATCTCTAAACAACATACTTTTATTTTGCATACACTACTTGGAAGAGCTGAACTAACATGTATACACAACTTCACCAAAGCGAACAAGTGTACAAATTTGAAAATATTAACTCATAACTTCGCTACTCTTTCAGACAGACAAAGCCAGATCATGACATTCAAAGAATAAAATAGGTGTACACGATTAGATCTAGCCCAACCAATATTAGATCATTCAATGATAAGTCATTTCAAGTCTCGTGATCCTGATCCAACATTAAAGTCAAGGTGCATGAAATATTTCAGATCAAATCACCAACATAGCCCTTGCAACATAAAATATACTTTAGATAGAAGTATTGGTTAGAAACCCTTTTCACGTGCACACCTTGGCCTTATGATCTTCTCCTCCTTATATAGTTTTAGGCCTTTCTTAATACCTCAGACCAAAACCACTTAGGACCCATGGTATTCTTGGATGGGATCAAATATTCGTTACTCCGCTCAATATTGTGGGCTAATACCATGGTATTGACCCCTGGTATTCTCTACTCTTGAAATTCCTTGATTTTCTAACCTGTAAGTGTTTTTCCTCTTACGGGAGTGCATGTATACCTATATGCATTTTTTCTTCTGTGGACCTGCATGTATATGCTGTTTTGCTTAAGTGGACCTACGTATACATCTTAAACTTCTTTTCACCATCCTTTACCTTCATCTTATTCATTCTGATTAGTAGACTTTAGTCCCATCTTCCTGTTCTTCTGTACCAATGCCTTGTTACATCTGAATGGATCTGTTACATTGTGGGTTGCCTTTCATCAAAACGGAACTAACATATGAAT
The DNA here is from genome assembly GCA_000404065.3 of Pinus taeda. Lineage (NCBI taxonomy): Eukaryota > Viridiplantae > Streptophyta > Pinopsida > Pinales > Pinaceae > Pinus > Pinus taeda. The sequence goes on along the minus strand of APFE031262729.1, from coordinate 35,969 downwards.
GATTTTCCATCAAGGAAAACACTTGTATCATAATTCCAACAATCTCTCCCTTTGGACTTGATGAAAACCATGCTAGTGTTGATTACTGCAAGTTGTAGAAACTGTTAGAGATAACAAGCAACACCAAAATACTCTCCCCCTTTGACATCAAGGGCAAAGGGCGGACCAAGTTATTCTCCCCCTTTGATATACATTATGTTGTCCATGCTCCCCTTGAGTACATGTCAAGTCTGCAGAGATATGTTTCAAAAGAATAACATGACTCTATAACTCAACTAAGTGAGCATGACCTCACTATGACAAATGAATCATACATACATCAATCACCCAACCAAGTGCGGATACACCATATTTGACTCATCCACCCAACCAAGTGAGGATATAATAATTATTTATACATGAAAAAAATACATCAATTATTACATAATCCATCCCATGCATAGTGGGGATACAAATTACATCATATGTGCAATAGGATTCATTGAAATATAGACCATGACAGAAGAAGTCATATCACACCCTATATCTTTACATGACTTATAAAACAAATGATATTAGTATCTGAAGCCATGGGTGAACTCAACAACCATGATGCCAACAATGTTAAATGTGAGTGAAGACTAATGCCACCCCTGAACCTATGCTACCTGTGCATTGTCAACAAGTCATTCATTAAGGCATCTTTTTTCAGTCAGATAAAAATCAATGAACAAAGCATATCATCAGACTGTAATCATCAATATTAGACAGAACAGCCATATCAGATTCTGGCCCACTATTTTTCTGTGAGAAAAAAATATGTGCTCCTTCAGCCACAAAAAATTGCATGTATACGAGACTATACTTCATGAAACCCGCGTATAATAATCTTCCTCTACAAACTAGATTTAACAACAGGATGATGCAACAACTACTCCTAGCTTTTGTCTGAGATATTCAAATGTTACTTTGGGAAGTTTTTTAGTGAATATATCAACGACTTATTGTTTGGAGGGAACATACTCCAATTTAACCTTTTGTTCAAGCACACATTCTTGTAGAAAATGGTACTTAATGGGTATGTGCTTGGTCTTGGAGTGCATGATATGATTTTTTGAAACACCGATGGCACTTGTATTATCACATAGAATGGAGATGGGTGGAGTACATGTGATCTGAATGTCTTGCAATGTTTGCATCATCCAAAGTAGTTGTGTGCAACAAGATGCATAAGCCACATATTCTTCTTTAGTTGTAGATAAGTCAATCGTACTTTGTTTCTTGCTTAACCATGACACTATCCGAGAACCCGTAAGAATGCACCTCCACTAGTGTTCTTTCGATCATCAACATTTCCTGCCCAATCTGAATTTATATATACATGAAGAGTAAGGTCTGTATCTTTAGGATACCATAATCTAAATCTTTGAGTTCCTTGAAGATATTTGAAAACTCTTTTGACTACTTGGAGACATGATTCCTTTGGATTTTCTTGGAACCTCCCAACAATTCCTACTGCATGAATAATATCAGGTCTAGTACCTGTTACATAAAGAAAACTTCCAATCATAGATCTGTAAGTTGGTTGGTTTACTGTTAGTGATTCATCGTTAGGACTAAGACTGTATCCTATTACCATTGGAGTAAATACTTGTTTAGAATCTTCCATTTTGTACTTCTTCAAGATCTTCTTGAGATATTTGGTTTGTGATAGAAAGATACCATCTTTTGTTTGTTGTACTTGTAGACCAAGAAAATAAGTAAGTTCACCATGCAAGGACATTTCAAATTCTTGCTACATTACTAAATCAAAATTATAACTCATGGATTCTTCATTTCTACCAAAGATGATATCATCACCATAAACAACAATAATTAGCAGTTTATCATTTTCAACCTTTGTGTATAAATTGTTATTTGCAGAACCTTTTGTGAAACATTGTTGTTGTAGATATTTGTCAAGGTGGTAATACCAAGCCCTTGGAGCCCATTTTAGACCATAGAGAGCCTTTTTAAGCTTGCATACGGGTTTTTCATCATTTCCAAGAATGAATCCTTATGGCTGTTCAATATAAACTTCTTCTTCTAAATCTCCATTAAGGAAGGCTGATTTTACATCCATTTGATATAATTTGAATTTTCGAAAACTAGAAAGAGAAAGAAACATCCTTCTGGCTTCCAAGTCTGGCAACAGGTGCAAAAGTTTCTTCAAAATATATGCCTTCTTTTTGAGCATACCCTTTACAAACAAGTTTGGTATTATTTCTAATAACTTCTCCATTTTCATTCAGCTTTTTCTTAAATATCCATTTTGTTCCTATAACATTTTTATGATGAGGTCTAGGAACTAACTCCCAAGTATCATTCTTTTCAATTTTGTTAAGTTCTTAATCCATGGCATTGACCCAACATTCATCTTTGCAGGCTTCATTTACATTATGAGGTTCAATGGAGGATAATAATGCTATGTAGCTTGAGGTCCCTGTAAAAGTTCTTCTTGTTTGTACAGTAGCTCCCTTTTCTCCTAGAATTTGAAATTCTGGATGATTTTTCTGAACATACCTGGATGGAGTCTTTTCCTTGTCTGTTGTATCTTCTTCTGGTGCTTCATTGGTTTCTTATTTTATATCATTTTGATTTAATGCGAGAAAGCATTCCCCAAATTCCTCACTTTCATAATCCTCTGTTGATTTCATTTGTTCCGGATTTTTGCATGCTTCATCAATTACAACATCAATGCTTTCAACAATTTTCCAAAGTCCGTTATTATAACATTTGTATCCTTTAATTCTGGATGAATAACCAAGAAGAATTCCTTTTTCTGCTCTGGGTTCGAACTTACCAATTTTTTCATTAGTCCTTTTGATGAAACATTTGCTTCCAAACACTCTAAAGTGTTTTACAGTAGGAGGCTTACCATGCGAAAGTTCTATGGAATTTGATTGCTATTTATCTGAACATTTTCTTTGTTGAGAGTAGTCACGACAGCAAATGAAGCTTCACCCCAGAAGGTTGTAGGAGTTCTGGATTCATCAAGCATTTCTCGAGCCATTTGTTGAACTATTATGTTCATTATTTCCACCACGCCATTTTGTTGAGGAGTTCTTGCAATAAAGAATTGCCTCTTTATTCCATGTTGTTCACAAAAGTCAAAGAATTCATTTGATATGAATTCTTCCCCTCGATTAGATCTAAGATGTTTTATTTTTCGATATGATTCATTTTAAACTAAAGATTTGAAGGCTTTAAAATTTCAAATGCTTTATATTTATGCTTTAGTAGACCTATCCAACATATCCTGGAAAAATCATCAATAAATAAAATAAAGTATTCTTCTCCATGAGGTGACTTTTTCCTTGTTAGTACACATAAATCAATATGGATGAGTTCAAGAGGCTTACTTGCTGATTCATTTTATCATTGAAGTGAACTCTGGTTTGCTTACTGAATTGACACGGTTTGCATATGGTATTTTCTGGGATACTGATATCTGGAAGATCACAAATTTCCTTGAGCTTGCATGCTTTTCTTATTTGAGGAAAGGTTAGATGTCCGAATCTTCTATGCCAGAGCTAGTTTTCATCGGTTTTTCTTAGATATAATTGTTGTTGTCCTACTTTGAGTAAGTATACGTTGTTTGGAGTTCGTGTTCCGATCATAGTCTTTCTTGCATCAAGCTCATGAACCACACATTCATTTGATCGAAACTCAACTTCATTTACTTGATCACACATTTGACTGACACTTTATGATTTAAACCATCTACATACATGACATTTCCAATTTAACCTTTCCTTTCAAGAAGACTTAACCTTTACCTTCAATGGCAGCTGGAGTGACATTTCCAAATGAGACATTATTTTCCTTTTCTAAAGCATTATATGAATGAAGTTTCTCTTTATCACCTGTCATGTGTTTGGAGCATATGTTGTTGATGTATCACTAATTTTCTCGTCCTTCTGCATACAGAGCTATGCCATATATTTTTGATTGAGATTCCTTCTTTCTCCATAGCTTGGGATTTAATGATGTTTTCTCATTTTGAAGTGATGGCTGAAATTTTCTCTTGATTTAGATTATTCATGACCAAAGTTGTTACAAATCGAACATTCTACTTCATTTTCAAGAGGAGAAAAGTTATTATAGGAACTTTTCTTGATTCCTATTACACTTCTTTGATTTTGTGCTTCTCTAGTCATGACGGTTTTGTAAGCAACACATTGAGCAGCCTTATGCCCAAAGTTATGACATGAAAAACATTGCCCATTAAATAAGTTTTTGCAATCATAGGATCTTTTGGTATTTGTAGATTTGAGGCTTCTGTGATCTTCATTTTGTGTAGTGTTATTTTCTAGAGTCATCACATTCATGATTTTATTGTATCGACATTTCGAATGAACCTCTGTGGTTCATCATCAGGATCAAATGTGTGAAAAAGTCAGTGAATAATGGACCAATAAATAGAGGATAGGGTAGGGAAGATAATGAATGGATTGTTTACCTGTTGGTTGAAGCTTCTAATAATATTCACCCTTGGAGTAAATTGGGTATAATGTACCTGATGAGTAATTATAGGCCTTTGATGGCGATTGACATATTGTTCATTGGTCTTTGCTGCATCAAGATAGCTTCTAGTGGAGGTTGACGAATTTTGTGATTGAGATGATTCTTTAGTATATCCAAGACCTATCTTTGTCAGAGGAGAACATTGAACTTTGATGATTTTGTTTAAAGTTTTAGATCCTTTAGCTAATCTAAGATTAAGATATTTTGTCTTCTCAAGTTCTTTTCTTAGACCCACAATTTCACATTCTAGATTTTCATTGTGTTTTTCTCTTTTAATGAGTTGGTGTGAAAACGTATCAATGATCATATTCTTTTCTTCTAAACATATTTTGAGTTTAGTAATTTCTTCAAGAAAGTTTTCCTCTTCTAAGGCATCCAAAAAATCATCATTGTCATAAGACATGAGTAGTCTATAATGTTGGTCAGTTTCATCTTCATTACTATTGGATAAGCCATCACTATCTTCATGTGTATAGTAAATCCTTTTATTCACAACCTGTTTTCTATTTCCTTTTTCATATTTATCTTTTTGAGGACATTTGGCAGCATAATGGCTAACTCTACCACAAGCAAAGGATTTGAAAGGTAGATTACCTCTGAATCTTCCAGAACCCCATTGAAGCTTCTTAACAAAATATACATCATCTTCCTCTTCAAAAATGTGTTCTAATTCATTGTTCTCTTCCTTTTCTTTTCCCTTTGCTGACACTTTAAAAGAAACTTCTCTCATATCCGATGGACCTCCTTTTCTCATTTCATAAGTAGTTAGGATTCCATGGAGTTGAGTCACAATAATAGTTTGAAGATCTTGCTTTTCTTCTATGGCAGACACTTTTGATTCAAATTTAGAAGACAAAGATCTCAAAATTTTCTCAACTAAATTAGCTTTCTTTATCTCTTCACCCAGATATGTCATACAATTAAAAATCTCATCTATATGTAAAAGGTAACTAGCAACACTCTCAACACTATACATCTTAAGAGTTTCATACTGAATTCTAAGACTTTGAAGCTTAACACATTTTACCTAAGAGTCTCCTTCATAGCTCTGAATGATTTTGTCCCATATCTCTTTGGATGTCTTGAGCTATATGACTTTGACAAATTCTGATTGTGACAAACTTCTCAATAACATATTGATAGATTTGGAATTGGTTTCATATAACTTCTTACCTGCAGAGTCTATAGGAATTGCTGCTGGAAATTGATATCCTCCTTCCACAATTTCCCAAACATCGGCTCCAAGCGATTGTAGATAGGCTCTGGTTCTTATTTTCCAATATACTTAGTTTCTCCCATCGAAGATTGGTGGTCTTATGGATCCCATTCCTTCGTGATTATTCATATTGAAATATCTTCCTTCAAGCAATCAAGCTTCTTCTAAAGCACTGGATTTGATACCAATTGTTGGAAATAATACTGAGAGGAGGGGTGAATCATTATTATCAGATCAATAATTTTTGATTTGCCAAAAAAATTTATATACGCTACTTGTGTGAAGTGAACTAGTGTGTACACACTACTGTAATTAGTGAAACCAATGTATACCCAAAGAACTTGTGATTAGTTAATTTATCATGTGTTTATTTATTACCAGTGCATCAATAACTTATTAAATAGTGCAGTAAAAATAGAATAAACCATCACACATAAGAAACACACATGAACACCAAGATTTAAGGTGGAAACCCAATGTGGGAGAAAACCACCTGCTGCTATTGTCTCTATCTTCTTTTAATAATAAGAAAATTTGTTTACAATCTTATACTGGGGTAGACTCATACAAGTACGGAGGCACCCAGCTATAGAAGGCTACAACCATCTCTCATTTTTCAGCTTCTACTAGAAGGGATATACAACCCTCTAGCTCTTGTACTAGCCAATGTGTTTACTAGTACGTAGGCACTGACCTACAAAAGGCTACGACCTTCTCTCTTCCTCTAGGGACCATGTTTCATAAATTTTTAGACTGGATGCTCTTGGTACACAACAACACACATGAAGGATTCGTTTCATGAAATTTTCATACTGGACCCATCAAAAACTTTGAAACTCAAATTGGATCAACCAACAATTAGTTAATCTGAATAGCCAGATCATTGTAACCAGAACACCGTGCCAAACCCATAATCCTGCATCATCATTCAGAACCAATTGCAACCCCAAAAGTCATGCATTGGAATGTATATGTTATTTTATTGAACCCAACTTGCATGTATACGTTATTTCCTTTAATCAAACCTATGCATACCTTCAAAACTACTTAAACATAAAATTTCTGAATCAAGTCTATACCAACCAACAATATACTAAACACCTACTGTCAATTTACAGAGCCTTACCCAAGCAGTATCAGAGATCACCCTTCTCACTTATAAAATCCATCAAGCATATATAAATCTCCTTACACATTTAGTTTTACATTTGGATCTAAAAAGACTTCATTGACAGATAATAGCAAAACAACAGTACTGATCAAATAGATAAATCATCTCTCAACAAATTACTTTTCTTTTGCATACACTACTTGGAAGAGTCAAACTAGCGTGTATACGCATCTTCACCGAAGTGAACCAACGTATAGATCTGCAAATATTAACTCATAACTTTATTGCTCTTCTGAACTTTAGACAAACCCATATCATGACATTTAAAGAATAAAACTGGTGTACACTATTAGATCTGGCCCAACCAATATTAGATCATTTAATGATATGTCATTTCAGGTCTCATGATCCTGATCGAACATTGAAGTCAAGGTGCACAAAATATTTCAGATCAAATCACTAACATAGCCCGTGCAACATAAAATATACTTTAGATAGAAGTATTCCTTAGAAACAATTTTCACTTGCACACCTTGGCCTTATGATATTCTCATCCTTATATATTTTTAGGCCTTTCTCAATACCTCAGACCAAAACCACTTAGGACCCAAGGTATTCTTGGACGGGATCAAATAGTCATTACTCCGGTCAATATTGTGGGCTAATACCATGGTATTGGCCCCTGGTATTCTCTACTCTTGAAATTCCTTGATTTTCCAACATGTACATGCCTTTCCTCTTGCGGGAGTGTGTGTATACATATGCGCACTTTTTTTTTTTTTTTTCTTTTTCTGTGGACTTGCGTGTATACGTTTTTTTGACTAAGTGGACCTACTTATACATCTTAAATTTATTTTCACCATCCTTTACTTTCAACTTCTTCAGTTTGATTAGTATAATTTAGTCCCAACTTCCTGTTCTTCTATACCAATGCCATGTTACATCTAAATGGATTTGTTACCCTATGGGTTTCCTTTCATCAAAACTGAACTGACCTGTGAGTGAGTTGCCATAAAGGACAACACTTGTATCATAATGCCATTCAAAAATGTGCACAAAACATCACTATATAATATTCATTATACTTAAATGATAAAATAAAATTCCATTCATCCTATTAGAATAGAAAATGGATTTTATGGATGATATACATGAGCGAAGGTGCGTGGAAGAAAAAATGAAACAATCAGGGAATGACCTTATAGGAAAAGAGATCAAACATTAAGTTTGATCACACATTGAGAAGAAAATAAGGAAATTCTTCAAATACAAGTATAATCACAAAATTTAGATGTGGAAAATAATGGATGGATTCTCTCTCTCTCTTCTCCCTATATATATATTCAAATATGCATCTAGAACCTGTCCCATCAACTCATCCTATGTTTAGCATCTAACCTATTCATGCACCAGGAGATGATTTCTTTGAAACCTGACACTTATGGCATGCATCTAGCTTTGCCTATGCTAGTTGTCCATATTTGGTTGGTGAGCTATTTCTCTAGAGAGAGATCAAAATACCACTTATAAGATGTAGACTAGTGAAAGTCCCTTTTCTAATAAGTGAAATAATTGTCAATATATTTACAGAATGGTTCTTTCTTTGTTTTTCTCACCATCCTAACTTTTGAATAAAATTTTATATTTGTGTTGGAATTATTGATATAAAGCATGCCCCTTTATTTGACAGGAAACTAAGATCATTAGTAATCCTTAATGAAACATCCTTTTGATATGCATGTTTTCTCCCAAATGCATGTGAAATATTGGTGGCAATCATCATTCATGTAGAAAGAGTTATGGAAAAATGAGATATTTAAGCATCATTTACTTTTGAAATACATCTTTATCTCATGGATAAGGTCATCACAAGTGCACTATAAATAACCTTGAGAATATAAACCATGAAAGGTCACATAGTGAAAAAGTACTAAGAATAGAATAATCAATGTAGGAATGATGTGTAATGCCAAGTCATACATGATGTAGAAAGGGGACTTATGTGGAAGAATTTGATAGATAATAAGTTAATGTAGATTTATCCATATGGGATGTAATGGAAAATAAAATGTGTTTGGTTGACACAGTATAATATAAGAGTAAGGTTTGTAGGCTCCCTTTTGTGAAATGTGGAGAACAGGCTCAGTGTGGAATGCAGAACATGAATTTAATGCAAGGGTACTTTTCATGGTGAAAAAGAAAACTCAAGAAAATGACTAAGTGTTGGGTAAGTGTATGATTATTTTATAGAGTGGCACAAAAGAGTGGAATGATATGTATGAAAAATGCAGAGAATAATGAAGTGGGGAGAAAATAAGAGTTCCCTCCACATCCACAAGAAAAAAGAATAAAATATAAAGGTTGAAACATGAAAAATGTATGAAAAAGAGGTATAATCGTTAAATAACCCTATATGAGATATGCGATAACATCATGATGTTCTTGATATATATTCCACTTGTAATTCTTCCTCTATTAACTATACTAAACTACTCATTTGACACTCCAACTCTAAAGGTAATTAATATTGAGGTGTAACTTTTTAATATGTTTTCTTTCCACATCGTGCTATATTTTAATTATGTTGAATACTAATTAATTTTTAGTGGAAATATTTTCTTATGTATGACAATTTATTGATAGTGTTTCATAGGAATATTATGTGTCATGTAATTAAAACATGTTAAACCATCAAACATCCCATAAGTGATGATAAAAATAAAAGGGATATTGCATAACATATTATGAATTTATCTTATATAGGTGAAAGCAACTTAGGGCCAACACTAATAAATTCACATCAAGTTGATGAAAAGAACCTAGGAAGCTTCACTTGCAATAATAATTGAAAAACAAATTCATTAGTATTTTCAACATCCATGCATGTAATCATAGGACATTAGTGAATAAAACCCAAAACATGAAAGCATCATCAAACATTACAATAAACACAAGTTAAGAAGTTTGCATTTGAAGACAATGTTTTTGAAAGGGTGGTCCCCAAGTTTGATAGCTTGGGGAAAGTTTACTCCTCAACATCATAATAAAATTTCTTGGCATAATAACAACAAATGTCATAGTTGGCAATCACTATTAACAAATTTGAAATGCTAGTGCTTAAACTTTGATCCAACCTCAACACCATAAGATTTATTAGTGCAAAATAGGCCATTGGTGTTAATTATAAGGTTGATAATACCATTCCAAAGGTCCAACATGAGAAACTTAAGGATCCCAAGGAAGGTGAATGAATCTTCCACTCATAAATTTGGCTAAAGGGACATTACTGCATTTCATAATTGAAACCAACAAATAAAATACCTTGATCTCATAAAAGACTTTTAAGGAAGGTGATGAACAACACAACACCCATAGCCATACACCATAGTTTGGTTGAGAAAGGGATGAGACATTTGTGTCAATAAACAATTCCACTTGCAATACAACAGTAATCCCTTAAAATATGAGGTTTTTGTGATGTCTCCCCACTTGAAATTTGTGATTTCCCTTTAGCAAAACTATATATATGGAAGTGTGACATTGTCTCCCCATTGTTTATGAGTCCAGGCTCCTGTAGTTTCATTATCACCATTTGAGTTCAAATATATAATATACCATAAGTATCCTTGACTACCACATTCTCTTGTATCGCTTCTACACAATACAAAAAAATATATATCAAATGAGGATCCATTTCCTCCTCATGGTCTATTCAAAAGGAGAAGAAAAATCTCTATGACTACTAAATCCTCTATAAAAGGTCTCTATATGCAGTATAGACAACTATATCAATTGGTGGAATAACAAAAATACATCTTCAACACACCTATAAGAGTAATTCTATTATGTTAGGTAAAAAATATAATTGATTCAACATTAGATACTCCTTGCCCAATGTTTTGATATATGTGCACTCCCTTTAAGAGAAAATGGAGATCATATTCTAGATGCAAGAGGTAACATATAAAATTACATTCAATGAATTTACTTACCTTGTAGTATACTTATTGTGCTGGATCAAAATAAGGATGGAACATTGTGACTCTATTAACCACAAATCCTTGAATAAAATCATAATTAAGAATTGGTATCTAATCTCCTAGATTGATGATATTCTCAATCATATCAAAGGCACTAAGTTTTGTGGCTATATGTATCTTAAATCAAGGTGTAACCATGTCCTAATCTAGCTAGCTAAAGTGTGGAAAACAATATTCAAGTCTAAGGAAGGTCTCCTCTAGTGGTAAGTCACACCTTTCAACTTGACTATTTCCCTAGTGATTTTCATGAGGATGATGATATTTCATGACCATTCATTAATGATTATGTATTTATATACCTAGATAAAATTCCCATTTACATAAGAACTTGGGAAGAGAATTTGAAGAATATTCAACAACCATTGAGTGCCACACAACTATATAAGTGATCATTCAACATATAAAGAGTTCAACCTTGTACAATGTGGATGAGTTTGGTGTGCATATGGATTAAACTGGGGTTGAAATAAATAATGATTGATCATACTTGATAACACTGACAAAAATTCCTAGCTTCTAGGGCCTTGCTAAATTTGACCACAAGTTCATGTTGGGGTTCTCTCATATAGGTAAACCTTTGATCTAGGTGATTGAGGGTGGAACCAATGCCATGCCTTTTTGGGGTTGAGACACAATAGAAAGCATCCAAGGAGTTGAAAAAATTCCTTTACATGAGGCCAATATTCATTAGGATAAATTGGCAATGGTCATTTAAATCAAGACAAATGCCTTGCATCACGTGACTAACACAATGAGGCAATCTCTAACATATTTCATATATAACCCATATATGAGATGGGACATTATACCATCTTATAGGAATGAAAATAATGGAATAATTATATTTTTGGTAAGGAAATGACCATACACATTGATGATAAGTCATTGTAATTTATGTATATGTAGGGCTAGTTGCAGAATAAACACCATCATAAATGATCCATGTATCTTCAATAGTTCTACACAAAAATCAAGAATGAGAAAAGAAGCACAATTCAAATTGTATATTACCTGATCCAACCTTCAACTATGTCACTTATAACTATCACTGCTTCTTGTAGATATGAGACTTCAAAGTATCCCTAATGGTATATAATTAATATTAACTTTGTTTCTATGTATGAGGCATTAGTTGCAAGAAACCAAGTTTTGAAATTTAACCTCCTATATGGAATTTTATACCATGTGGGCCGTCTTTATGTTCCATCAGGAAAGTGTGAGAATATTATTTGGAAGGTATACTAAAGTGGGTTGGTGAAGCATTTCAACATGGAGAAGACAATGGTAGTGTTAAAAATGTACTTATACTAGCCAAGACTTCAACAAGGAAAACATATCATATCATACACTACATTTTGCATTGCTAAACTCAATAGAAACATGGATTGTACACTTCCCTTCCCACTCTAGATAAGCAATAGGAATCACTTTCCATGGATTTTATGTCATGTATATTTCAATCAAGCATGGTAACATCAATGATTTTTTGGTTATTGATTGGTCTCTAATATAAAAGTCTTTCACCCTATGAGAAGAGTGTCACATCATAATCCACTACTAATGTCTTCTTCAAGCATTTTTGGGTTCATTTTATGTTATCAGCCAAATCCTTAAAATATAATAAGAAACTTGAATTACCCACCATATACACCAATATGAGCATGGAGAACAACTCAAAGAGCTATAAGAGAAGAGTTACACAACACATCCTTAAAGAATAGGAGAACCTTGTCTAAATACCATAATAGATTAGTACATCCAAATCAGTTATCCTCAATAATGACCAAATGATCTCTATATATACCTATTCATACATTGCACATGTGGACTCTTTATTATTAAGCCAAATAATATTACATATACATCTACTCATTACATGTACATTTAACCTATATATTGGCCCTATGGGTCATATCGTATTTTAGCCCATAAATGCCCCACTTAGGGTAGTACCATTTTGGGTTAGAAAACACCATTTTTTTTATACAAGTTCATCAATTAGGTATAGTCCTTGGTCTATGATGAAAACTAAACTAACCAATTCCACTACATTCCATACCTAGTCCAATGGATAGACTTAGTAAATCATAAGATGATTTACATATGATTAGAATGTGAAACTCCAAGAATCCTTGTGCATGGGATTGGATACTTCCTTATGCTTGACATAATTATAATATAACTCTTCATAATTTTATTGTTTACAAACTTTTTAAACTATGCATGGAGTTATAGCCTTTGGCCCTAATTGATGTAATTATAATCACTCCATCAATACAAGGGCACTCCCAAAATAAGAATGAGTGAGTCAAAGAAGAAAAAAACGTTGAATGGATATTGCACATGTAACAAAAAGTTCATGATATTTAGCATAAAGCCAATGACAAGTACAATAATTGACATGACCAACTTTGACTTCCACACAAGATTTATGTTGGTGAGAAGGGATAGTGTCACCTGTAGAAATAACAATTCATAAGGCCCCACCTGTATCACATTCCATTCTAATATGGGCCTTACATGATTACTAATGTTGTGGGTCATAACGTTTTTCAATTAGACCTTCCACCGTTCCTTGACTTACACCCTATCTTTAATATGGAGTTTCTTTAACTATACTTTTGTACTTCATTAGACACCTTAGAGGTGGTAGAGCACTTGGACATAGAGATTAATTTCAAAAAGTGCATTGAGAAAACTATAGTGGATTGGATCATGGATACATAGATGTAAAGCATCTATGAGTAGGACGTAAAACTTTATGAGGTTGTCAATATGAGGCAATACAATTATTAGAGAAATTGGTTGACAATGAACCAAATCTAGTAGAGGCTCCCCCATATAGCATAGGAATTTGATAAAATTGGGACCATGCTCGTTGGGAACGGGATCCCCCAAGGATAGTTTGGGGCTAAAAGTCCATGTTTTGGGTCAATTTTGTAATAAAATTGTAAAGCCTCTGCATTTTGTGGTCGCAGAGTGTGAAGGTGTTATGAGTCATAAAGGGTTGTCCACCCTTATTTTGTAAAGTGTAAATTCGGCTGTAAAGATCCACTCATGGTTCGTGGACCATGGGATTGTATAAAAAGGAGCTAAGTAAGCTCTAAGTAGGAATAAGTCTTTTAAGGAAGAATGAAGTGAAGAATCTTGATAGCGAAGTCTAAGTGTTTTGTGTCTTAGCTTAGGTAGAGGCTCTGCAGTTGAGTGTGCAGGGGCCTAGGGTAGAAGTCCTCAGCTCAGTGCATGCACCCCTGCATTTGTGTGTGTAGGGCGGATATAATCTATCATAATATGAAGATATCAATAAAGAGAAGTATTCTACAAATTCTCTGTTTTATTTCCTATTAATGCATCTGGTTATATTGTGTTTTGGGTTTAATTTGCAATGTTTATGTAATGTGCGAATATATGTTATTATATTGGGTAAATGAACGCAAGTAAGAATATCAGATTACGTAGCACTAATTGTGACTGTTTAGTAAGATTAGTAAAAAAACTTAAGATAACTTGGGAACCTGTACAATACACTGTCATAGCAGCGCAAAAGTACCTGGACCACAAGTTAGGGCTACGCGAATGCCAATCACACTCCTTCGTAGAGGTGCTGAAGGGCGGAATAAAGGGCTAGACTGACATAGCCCTAAAGCTTAGTGACCTGCACAAAAGTAGGAACATAGGGTATAAACTGACATCACAACCATCTCAAGGTGCGAAAACTTGGTTGCAACTGTTGGATTGTGCAACAGGTATGAATTTACTCTCGATTACACTATCTTTTTCGCATTTGTGCCATTATGTAATAAGGTTTTGATGAGATTTCAATAGAAAGTTAATGAAATTGCTTTTGATGTGATTTGACTGTCAAACTAACTTTTGTTGCTTTTTATGCAGAAATTGGCGAATGGAACAACTTTTTTAAAACTATTGAACAACAAAGGCTAAACAGAGAAAACAACATGCGTATTGTGCGGTCAAATGAGAAGCGAATAAGGAGGATCAATGCAAGATAAAAGACTATCTGATAATAGTATTTGGTTGCAAATTCCTCAGGATTTCTTGATCCTAAGGAATCACATTTATCTCTTTTTCTCTTTGATTATAAAGGGGGAAAATGAATAGAATGAAAGGGGAACTTTTCAATGTTTACCTCAGTTGTAATTTTAATACACAGAATGTTATTCTGAAGGAGACATCGTGCTATAATGACATTTGGATTTGATGAATAATATATAATTCATGTTGTTGTTCATTCACAATAGTCTGAAGTAAACAAGTAGTAATCACTGTTGGCTTAGGCCTGGTCACTGGTGGATTTTACTATTATTCCCTGTGTTATACTTTTACCTTTATTTTACTGCAAATTTAATTAATCTATTTTGTATCTTTACAATTGATTTACTTTCACCAACGTTGAGTTTGTGTATCCATTGCATTAGTTATTATTTTTGTTGATTGGTTTCATTTATTTAATGTCATAGATTGATTTAATTATTAGATAAGAATCATTTCTTGTTAATTGAAAGCTAGAGTGTTATTTATTAAATTAGGTTTATCACTTTTATGAATAAATCTAGGTTCAACTAAAAGAGCTCTGTTATCGTTATAGTGCACTCGGTTGACGTAATTGCAATTAGATTAAGATTGAATTTGGTTTTGATTAAGATTGAGTTTTGATATTTGAATAAGTTAATTTCCTTGAAGTTACAAGTTAGTATTTTATGGTTTCATCGATTTACTCATGTATTGAAATTAATAATTTATTTTAAAGCATTACTCTCTATAGATTCAATGACTTACATCACTTGCACATATTGTGTACACTCTTGAAACAAAAAGACTTACCCAGGTTGTACCCAACATTTTGGCGTCATTGTTGGGGAGAGTGTTTCCATTTCACAGAAGGTGATGCGCGTTTTATGTTTGTATGCTACTAAGGAACTGGGTATTAAAATTAAAGGTAAGAACTAATGTATGAGTAAGTAAAGTGCTTGCTCCCTCACCCGCTTTTCAGCACAATTAGGAATAGATGTTTGATATTTGTTTGTTGTGAAAGAACTAGGAATTAAAAATGGAAGGTAAGAACTTACGTGCGAGTAAGTAAAGTGCTTGCTCCCTCACTTGCTTTTCCGCAAAATTGCATAGGAATTAAAGTAGAAATAAATGTTTGAATTTTTGTGTGAATGACTAAGAAGAAAAGAGTAGAAAAAGATTTAATTCCTCCACCCAGATTTGAAAAATCTAAGGGATCGGCGCCTCTTGGATGATCAACCTTCATCGAAGAAATCATACGGAAAGCTGAGTCTTAGTCATCAGTAGGACCTCGAATAATTTCTACAAGAAATCCTACTGTAACCCTTCAGGCCACAGGATCACCATCTGTAGCTAACGCTAAGATTGACAACAAGACTAAAGGGTCTAGATAGAGTTTTCAGAACATTGAAAGTTTGTAGTTTAGCCCTTTACAAGAAGGGAATTCTTGTAATCTCCTTGAAAGAGAAGAAGAAATAGGTAGCACTGAGAAGATTAATTCATTAGAGCCCAAATCTCCTGAAATAGTAGTTGAATAGAGGACACCCAGTATTCTGGACCAAGGTAATGCTATTAAAATCATTTTAAAAGTCTCTTTTGACTCCCCTAGGAATAGATCTCCAGCCTCGGAATTCCCTGCAGAATATTGGCATAGTTTTGACCAAATGGCCAATAATCTACAACAACCCCAAACCTCCACATTACAATACCCTATTGTTGATACAACTATCAATGCTCCCATGAAATATATACCATTACACAATATTCCTACCTTTCATGGGTTAACTTCAGAGGATCTTGATGCATTCCTTTTAAAATTCGATGTTTTATGTAGGGGATATGATTACACTACTGACCCCTAGAAACTGAAATTGCTCCCCTTTGCTCTGAACGGAGTAGCTCTGCGTTGGTTTATGGGGCTTGGTGGAGGTACCATTAATGACTAGGATCAAATGAAAACAATATTTCTAAAAAAAAGCCAAGTTTTTTGCTGAATTAGAGAATTGAAGGATGCAAATTTTCAAATGGTAGCTAAGACTAATGAGACCCTTGAAGAATATGTAGAACATTTTCAATATAATCTACAAAGATCTCCTTATGCAAATTTTCCTCTTGAAGTTCTTAAAACTACGATGATCAAAGATATGAAAGACCAATGGGTAGAAACATTAAATTTAATGGGGAAGGGTGATATTTATCAAGAGGATTATGACAATAGTGTGCAATTGTGCATCAGGTGTTCGAGAGGTAGTACAAGGCTGAAACCAACTGAGTGTCATGTGATTACTGTTAGCACTCTAGGAAACTCTCCTAAGTTGCAGCTCAGAGATGCCTGGTAACATATAATCTTCAATATTGATCTCTAAACTATTGGAATGAAAGATGGTTTGGATCAAGCCAGATAACCATTTCAACTCTGTTTTTACTCAAGACATGCATGAAAACCCTCAGCTTTACAAGGTTTTAGACCACCAATTCTCAATAGTTTATAGATTAGGTGAATATGGAGAATACTGACCACACCAGCAGATGCACAGGACCATGTGATGGCCAATTGCAACCAGTAAAAAGGTCTGCAAATCTATTTCCTAAGGAATAGATAGGATGACAGCTCTCTGGCACTAAATAAACAAAAACCTGCATAACACATTCAATGATACATACTAGACTTCAACACAGAGGTGGAATGACAGCCCCTCTAATGCTAAATATCAAGATCACATGAACAAATGCATAACAGGCACAACCTAGAATAGGGTAGAAATGGAAATTGAACATATAACAGTAAAAGAAGCTTATATTTCTAGAATGAAGATGAGAAGCTTGAGTAGCAAAGTCTCAATAGTCTCCAGAAGTTGAACCCTTGTTACATGTAGTTTTCTACCTTTTATAGGCCCTTTACAATGCTATCGAGCTCTCTAGAAGGCTCGGATTCTTAAACTTGTCTGATCTATACTTTAACTATTTGATTACCTCAATAGGTAGGCATGGCTCAGAGGTTTTCTTCTTCTGACAGAGGAATAACATATCCAGATATCTTGGGTAGCTTGCTGTGATGCCTAGGAGCTCTCTCATGCCAAAGATGCCCCATCATGCTTTTTAGGATGACTATTGTGCTGGCAGGACTGTTAATGCTCCATGATTTCGTTTGATTTAGTTTGCGACGTGCAGTGGTCCTTCTCCTTCCTTTTCCAGGCTCTGTTTGTCGGCCGTTGTCTTTCTGCTGAATCCTTTTTTTGGTGCGGGTTGCATCGTGTTGTGCTGTCGCCTTTCCACTTAACTTTTTGGGCTCTGTTTTCCAGCCGCTGTCATTCTGCCAAATCCTTCTTCTAGTATGTAACATGACTGCAAGACTCCTCTGAGGATGGCTTACCGCTTGAACCTGCAATGGAGTGGCTATCGTGCCTATGAAATCCCTACACCGATCCCTTTTAGATGATAGCCATAAATGTTTTTATGTTGTTGTGGCTATTCGAGTCATAAACAGTGAAAACGTTGCGATATTGCTAAATCCTTCCCATCACTGTCCTTTTCGGACTTCAAAAAGTCCATAAACATGACTAATTCCTTTATCAGGTCTGCCCTTTAGGTCACTGTTGCATGTCGCACTACCCCAAGGTTCCTTTATATTTTGTTTATACAACAAAAATGCACCAAAAACCATTGCAAATGGATTTAGCGCAGACCTGAAATAATATGCAATAGAGTGTTATATAACCGTCGGGTCCGGTTATCACATCGCAAATACGTATGTGCCCTTTGGCCCTTGGTGAAGCGCTACTGCAATACCCTGATTTGCGATCCTACGATGCGAAGTGGGCCCTTCGATAACGATCCTTCATCACTGATCGCAAATCGTAGTCGCACTTGGACCACGTTTACCCTGCCAAATTACCTTCGCCGATGCATTCTGCCGACGCAATATTGCGATGCAATCTGATTGCAATCGTATATTGCTATATGTAAAGGCCCTGCCCCCTAGTCTTCCCAATCTACGATCCGCCAATTAGATCTGGGTCATTGATCAGCCAGATCGAACGGTTGTCGTGCACCCATTGTTTAAGCCTACACCTATGGGTTTTTTCATGTTTTTAGAGTGTTTTAGGTCTCGTGATAGTGTATTGCCGACCTTCCAAGGGCTTTCTAGCTGCGACTATTTCGATTGGTGGATGACCTTTGACAAAAATGAAGATTTCAATAGCATGAATGGATCCCTTGGCATGATTTCAAGCAGATTTGCAGACTTTGGGAGTGTTTTGGATCCATTTTTTATCCTTTTGTGCACCACCAAGCAGACAAAGCCTGTCTCTAACCATAGAGAGCCCTCATTGTATAGCAGAGCTAACAATTACTAGAGACAACAAACTCTCAGAGGGAAGCATTACACAGGTAGAAATTGACAACCTGCTAGAAGATTTCAAGGCTGATATTTTGGGGACCTGTTGAAGGCTCGAAAAATTGGGTCTCCAAAAAGGGGGATAGCCACCCTGTCTGGACCTTAATGCAGCTCCTTTTCCATTTGGAATAGTGGCTCCAACTGGGGATGATGGGACTAGTTTCCTAATCTATTTATGATGTGTGTGCTAATGGGATGATGTTTTTCTTTTTGGGGTTTTATGGGGTGAATACTTGTTCTAAATCTAATCTATCTTCTAACTATTATATGCAATCTATCATAATCAAAGAAAACGTCTAATCTAAAACTATCTCAAGAGTAACATTTACTTATGTGATCTAAAATAATTTCTAAAAGTGATTGGTAATAAAGATCATTCAATCACCATGAGAAAAGAATCCATTTAAAAATGATTATTTTGTATAAAAAGTTAGCCGAAACAATATGAGAAATATATCACATAAGAGTCATTTACATATTCAGCATAAAGAGTAAGTCATCACCATACAAAAGTGCAATAATAATAACTTAAACATTCAAATTTTCATATATAAATAACTGAAAATAATTTATTGCTTGACACATAAGTAAAAAGTATTAGGAGATAAAATACCATTTGTAATACGTCCTACTCATGAGCTGCAGCAATATAGATCTATCTTCAAATCACTTAACATCCACTAAGAGTACAAAAGTGCAATTCAGTAGCAAATATAAAACTCATATAGAAAATAAATCTTGTTCCTTTACTTTGATCAAAACCTCCTTAGCAGGGGGCGAAATGTACGTTCTAAAGAATTGTTCTTTGATAGAACTCTGGACCCCTCTCTAAATTCATGAGAGGGGTTTAAACACTACTCTATGAAATCTAAAAATAAATATTACAAAAATAGATGAGGAGGTTTAAACCACCTGCCTCATTTTAAGCAAAAATAAACAAAAACAAAAATAAAATGTATCTATGATTAATTCTGCATCTGATTCTTTAGATCAAAAATATCTAGCATTGGTTTTAAGAGTGTTGATTGGCCGACTTCAACCTTTAATTGTCCTGCAAATACGGTGTTGGTAAGAGTTGGCACCATCTTCTTAGCATAAGTCATGTGGCACTTCAGGGTCATTCATTGGCTATGTGGTTTTACTAGACACTGCTAGCATGTTTCCTAGCTCAATCTTTTTACCTATTTAATCGCTTCTGCCCTTTTCTCTGCTGCTTGCTTCCACACTGTTTGAAGCTATTGTGATTTTGGTAGGAATTTTGGGGTGGTCTCCACTACCAAATTGGCCTTGTACAAATTTTAATTTATGCATTCAATGACATTGTTTGTTGCTGTCGTTGCATCCTCCATTGTCTGTTATGATTGTTTTAGCCAAGAATCCCATCTCGCGAATAAAATTTCCTTGTGAATTTCATCAATTCTTGGCATGTTTTCTCTTTTTCCTTCTTTGAATTTCTGCCAGTTCAAGAAGTCTGAGACCTTCTTAAAAATTGAATCATATTCAAGTCGTAATTCTATGACTTGATTTGTAATATTATCACTCATTTTGCAATGGGAATTCCATTGTGAAATATTCTGGCATAGTAGTTCTTTCTGTTACAAGAGCTGGGAGTTGAGAATAAGTGCCTTTGTGATAAATTCGCCAATTTTGGAATCATCTTTGTGCAGTTCTATTATACCTTGTAACTGCTCTTCTTTACTAGCCAAACTTTTTCGATGTGACAATTGCATTTGCTGGAAGTCTTGCTGAAGTTTTTCCAACTGTGTTTCCGCTTGTTGATTGATGCTGACTTGCTGTAATTGTTGTTCCAAAAACAAAATCCTATCTTCCTTTTCTTTAAGTAATAATTGAACTTTTGCTGCCTAATAGTTGCTAAAATGTAAGCACCTATTACTTGTGAGAGCCTAGTAAGATTTGCTGAGGAGTTTGTAGAGTGGTCTTTCCAAAGAACATCCAGAGGTTCATCCTTGGGGGCGAGTACAAAATCCAATTTTCATTTCTTTCTTTGCCTTCTGACGACAAATTTATGTTGAGGGCTGTAAAATACATCTAGAGGAGGAATTTTCTCTATTTTAGTACAATCTCAGATGAGGGAGCAATGGGAATGTGCTTCGTCTCCTGAGTGCTGGAAATCCTTTCTATTGTCATTTCCGTGGTTGTCTCTTTTGGATTTGTTAGTGGCTTTGCACTTTGTCCTTCTATATTATGTATCTTATTAAATTTTTCCCATTCTCCTTCAAGATCAATGACTAGCAGCTTTGTTTGCTTCGTAAGGGGAGTTGAGGCCTCAACTTATTTTTATTAATGAAGTCTATTGATCAGACTTTGTTGTAGACTTAGTTGTGTCTTTTATTGACTCCTCATCCTTACTGTGTTCATCTTGGGACTGATTACAAGATTTTTCTACTAATTCTTTTTCTAAGCTTCTTTTGGACTTTTCTTTTGAATCATCACTTAGGCTAACACTGAGAGTAGGATCTCTTATTGGTTCGATGAGTAACTGGTCCAACGGGACCTTAGATAACCTCTATTTTATGTAATTCTCAAAAGCCTGGAGACCTTCTTAGTCAAAAAGAATTTGGTGCTATATGTTGAACATCTTTGAAGGTGTTTTTCTGTAGGAAAACATTGTCAAAGGGATCTTTTTCATGGCAAAACACTTTTATTTTAACCATTGTGGTAAAATTACTTGCAACACCAAAGGGATCATATTGCCTCCCCAGGAACTTTGGTAGTTGTAAACATAATACATTATCAACTTATTTGAAAGAATGACCTAAGTCATGCAATGCAAATGCTCTGCATATTACAGGAAATTGGTGCCAAATGGCCTTCTTGGAATCTTTTAGTACTTTACTCATTCCCCCCACACCACAGGTATCATAGGCTATCTCCCTAGCCATCAGTGTGTCTAGAAAGTAAAATGGTAGCACATGGGGTGAAGTAATGTTATTAAACACTCTGATATATGTGAACAATTCTTCCCCAAACCATCTCACCACGGGGAGAATATCTACCTCAGCTTCTTGTGAAAATCTTGGGGCATCTCTATTGTAGATCTTTTTATGGATCAAAGGTATAATTCTGTGACAAGTTTTGAAGAAATGTGGCACAAAATTTGATTCCCACATGACTTTGTGATAAATCTGAATAGGAAGTGGATTTTGTACCATCCATTTCCATCCCATAATCATAAATTCAGAAACAAAACAACTAGCATCCATAATATAGGCGCTCAAAAAAATGGAGGGTAAACCCTCGAAGAAATGCTTCTCTTTCTTCTATATTCTAAAATTGTAGTGGCTAAATTATTTAACAAGATTTGGGTCCAATTCACTATTGTGGCATTGGTATCCTCATCCACTAGAGGTAACCATTCTAATGAAAACTTGTTGATGTCTAGTTTCCCAAACAGTCTACATAACATTGCAGCGGCAAATCAGTAAGGAGAACAAAGAGAGCCAGTGTCGTACATACCATTTTTATCTTTTCTCAGTATTTCCTCATTGTTTGAACAATTCTTTGTGCATTTGTCTTCATTCTCCTTGGCAAAATTCTCAACAAATTGCTTGTTGTAGCTGGCCTGAGGTTCTGGTAAGTGGTACATACCCCTCAAATTGTTTGGAGTAAATGACCCCATGAATTCCTGGTTGCCTGTCTTGAACTCTCTATCGGATATGTCTACATCATATATAATTCATTTCACCATGTCGATGTAGGGGAGTATCTTTGGCCTCGTCGCAATGCGGTGTAGAAATGAACATTCAAGTTTAGTTAGGGATGCTTCAGAAGAGCCGCGTTGCATCTGCTGTAACTGTAACTTCCATAATTCTTGGCTATTCATTCTCTAACAACTGATACATAGCTTCCCACATAGATATCCCTGCGTCCTAACTACAGGTAGTGTCCATGAATAATGTTGTCATTTCTGACTTCTCAACCGCGGGAGCCTTTCCGTTCTTCCCCATTTCCTCTTGTGTTATGCTCTGCATGTTATTCTTGAAAGTTGCAAGCAGAGAGAAAGATATGATAAAAATGATGTTGAATGCAGGAATAATCAATAGAAAGATGAAAATAAGGTGACGAGAGGTCTTTAATTCTGAATCACATCAAAAGGTATCAACTTGCATCAAATAGTCCTTTACTCTGATCCTAATCGTTTTTAATAAATGACCACTAATGGACTGTTATGCTAAACTTTAATGTTCATAAATTTGCATTGAACGTCAGAAATCACTTCTCTTAGAACCCTGAGCCCTTGTAACTGTGATAAAAGTGATTTTGTGATTTGGTTCGCAATATCACAGATCGCTATATCACAAAACCTGTTCTCGTTACAAACCATCGTTACCTGAGCTACTGCGATATGCGATTCGCGAGATGCTATCACATTTCGCAATATTTGCTTACATTTCATAAAGTAGCGTTGCAATATTGGAATTTGCGATGCGATGAGGTTATAAGCTTCATGATCTCGCATTCTCGTGGATCGCATTTTCAAGGAGTAACTTTTATAAGGGATGTCCACTATAACCTTTTGCGATGCGAGAATAACCTTTTGTATAGTGGGTTTTTCAAAGTTTAGTTTAAATTTTCAAGACTTTATGTTATAAAGCTATTCTTAGGTCTTATGATCATGTAGTACTTTTTATAAGAAACTTATAGTTTGTGAAGTTTTATGCGCTTGGAGTATGAAAAGGTAAATTTCCATTTTTTAGCAAGTTCTACTTTGACATCTTGTTTTATTCTAAAAACAAAAAGGTAACATTAATGCTAATATTTGATTTTTTGGAAGGGTCCCCATTTATTAATGTTATTACTAACACTAATAAAAAGGGGGGTTATTGATAAGCACAACAATTGGTGATTTACTTGGAAGAACCAATTATCTCTGATGTCTTTTTTGAATTTTCTAAAACTTCCAAAATAGAAATGGTTTTGAAAATGAAACTTCAATGTACGAAATATAAGGTAAATAGTGATATTTTCTTCTTGTTCTAACTATATTTCTTCTGATTATCTTCTTCCAAGAGTTAGTAATTTTACCCACATCAGTCACTACCTTGGTTGTAAAGATCAAAAGAAAGACATCTCTTTAGATTAGTTTAGGTGTACTCATTTGTTGTAGGTAGAGTCTTTGCTGCCAGTAGCCATTCATAGCCTCGACAAGGTTACTTGTTACCCAGCAATGATCTGGTGTCCTACTTGAGAAGCATACAATTTTCAAAGATAAACCCTCATATACACTTATTGCTTTTTCTTTTCTTATTTCTGTTTAAATACTTAAAGAACAATGTCTTGGTTTGGTGGCCAAAATTGACATTGCCATTCACTTGATTTATAACTTAACTGAACAAGCTGGCTCTTGATGAGACCCCTTGTCTTTTAATTGAAACAATCTCGAGCCATTACCCTATTTTGATATGCAGTATGGCAATGTCAATTAGTTATAATCTTTATGATCATGATAAGTCGGCTCTTGATGAGACCTCTTATTCTTTAAGTTTAAAGTGCACAGTTGGATTACTCTTTGAATCTCGCAATTTCCTTGAGTGGGGGGCAAGTCATTGGTTTCTTAATTCTCATGGATGACAATTGTAGAGTTTAAAAGTAGCTTTTCCATATAGAACCTTTGTTTTGTTATTGATACCTTTTACGATTGATGTAAGGAAAATTTCTTCCTAAGATTGATTCTAACCAAAACTTTAGATTAGTTGAAACAGAAGAATAGGTTAATTTTCCAAATAATAGCACTTGACCCTATGTTTCAAAAATGGAGATTGATTTTCATAACCACTCACACTTATACAAGCGAAAAAAACAAAATTGACATGAGACACTATTCTTTTGATGGAAACCAAAAGTAAACATTCTCAACCTGTTTTATTATCAAAAGAAAATTGAAGTAGACTATTATTTAAAAAAAATAGAAGAGGACATCTTCTATGGGAAATATTTTTTTAGGATCTTTCCATTAACAGGTAAAGACTCTCTTTTCCTTGCTAAATATTGCAACATGAAAGTTGATAGACTGATGAGTTCGAAAATCTGGAATGGTCTAAGCCACATCCGCTGGAATTTAGTATGCTTGCCTTTCTCTTCATGGGCTTTATCCCATTTTAATAATAAGTCTCCAAGTTGAAAATCCTTTCTAGACACTGAGTGTGAATAAAAAGAAGCTTTCATTAGTTGTTGATGATGCGCGTGGGTAGTTCTGGCCTTTTCTCATTCCTCTTCAAGTTTAAGGATCTGCAATTGTCTTAATTGCATTGATGAGCAAGGGGTTTCTTCAATGAATTGAACTAAGGCTAGAGAAGGAATAGCTAGATTTGTTGGTAAAACCACTTCTTTCCCATAAACTAAATTAAAAGGAGAAGTGTCGATGGAGGTTTTTTGAGTTATTCGATCTACCCAAAGGGCATACATTAAAGATTTATGCCAGTTTCTATGATTTTGATCAATAGTCCGTTTGATGATTCTAATAAGGTTCTTGTTTGTTGATTCGGCCAACCCATTCCCTTGCAGATAATAATTAGCAAAATATTTGAGCTTAAAACCTCTTTTGTGAGCAAATTTGTAATAGCATTACCTGAGAAATATGATGCATTATCAAACATTAAAGTAGAAGGTAAGACAAACCTAGTGATTATGAATTGATCTATAAATTCAATGATACTTTCAGAGTTGGTTGTCTTCAGTGGAACTGCTTCTACCCATTTGGTAAAGTAGTCAATAGTTGTAAGGATGTACCTATGTTGTTTAGAAGAATGAGGAACGATCTCACCTATAATATCTAATCCCCATTGTTCAAATGGTTGAATGATATTAATAGGCTGTAATGGCAACGATGACTTCTTCTGTCTTCTAGTAGCAGTTTGGCAAATCTGACATCTCCTTACGTAGCTATGTGCATCTTTAAATAGAGTTGGCCAGTAGTAGCTAGCGCGTAAGATTTTATGTGCTATTGCATCTCCTACATAGTGTCCGCCTGCTGGCCCATCATGAAGTTCCTGCAATAATTTTTCTACTTCAGATTTCTCAAGGCATCTAAGGAGAACTGAATCATAATTCATTCTAAAGAGTATATCATTGACAATTTGATATTGTTTGGCTTTTAGCCTCAGAGCCCTTTTCTTTGTGTAATTCAAATGTGGAGGAGCATATACATTTTCCAAATAGAACATGATATCGACATACCTTTATTCAGAGTTGTTTAGGCTTACCTCATATGGTTGTACTTCACTATCTGGAGGCTGTGTTTTTGATATGTGCGATGCTCCTTCCAATATCCTACAAAAACCTTGACCTTTTACAATATTTGCTGGTTTAATCTTAGGATCATATTCTTGTAGGGCTGTGACCCAATTTTCCCTCTTTTCGCCCATGTCTTTCTGTACTAAAAGATTTCTTACCGTTGGAAATGGCACTATTATTTTGGTGTGAGTCTTGAGAAGGAAGGGTCTGAAGTGTTTGATCGCTTTGAATACAACATAAGCCTATTTCTTAACATCAGAATAATTCAATTCAGCTCCTTGCAAGTTTGAACTAAAGAAGGCAATTGGGGCTTTGGCTTTATCTTGATTCACTTGTGTGAGTATGGTAGCATACGATTTCTAAGAGGTGAATGTATATAGAGTGAAAGGATTGGAAAAGTTTGGAGTTGCTAGATATAGGGCATTTATAATCACTTGTTTTATCAAGCCAAATGCTTCATGTTTTACATGACCCCATTTGAAGAGAGAGTTCTTCTTTATCATGGCTTGGAGAGGTGATATGATTCTTGAGAAGTCAGGGATAAATCTTTTAACAAAATTAATTTGACTAAGGAAAGACTGCATTGCTTTTTTGTTATGGGGTAAAGATATCTCAAAATTTTTCTTAATCCTATCTGGGTCAATATGGATTCCATATTTCGACACTATGAATTCAAGAAGTTTTCCTTCACTTAATGCAAAAAAAAAGATTTTTTAGGATTAAGCGAGATTCCATATTTTTGATAATGTTGAAATATCTATTTTAAGTCTCTGAGATGATTACTGCATTTTTTAGAATACATTGTTATGTCACCTAAGTAAATCACCACTGATTTATTCACTAATACTTTAAACACAATGTTCATGGTCCTTTGAAATGTGGCATCGACGTTGATCAGCCCAAATGGCATCTTTTGATATGCGTAAGTGCCCCATTTCGTTCTAAATGTAGTTTTCAATTGATCATCCGGGTGGAACAAGATTTTATTATACCTTGAAAAGCCATCTAAAAAGGACATTAATTCAAACGCTACGACTGATTGTAATATTTGTTCCATAGGGGGCAGTGGAAAATTATCCTTTTGGCAAGCTTTATTGAGATTTTGAAAGTCAATACAAATTTGGATATCATTGTTTTTCTTTCTGATTGGGACCAGGTTGGAGAACCATCTGAAATACCTAACGGGAAAAATAATATTGGCTTTTAGTAATTTTTTCAACTCAGATTTAATCTAGCTTTCCAAATTAGGATGTATTTTCCTCAATTTCTACTGAACAAGTTTTTCATCAGAGATCATCGGAATTGTATGTTGTATAATCGAAGTGTCATAGGTTTTGAGATCATTGTAATTTTGGGCAAAGACACTATTGTATTTTTTCAATAGTCAAATGAAAGCTGATTTTTCCTCGGATGTTAGACCAAGACCTAGATTGATGTTCTGTGGTTTTATGTCTGTCTCCAGATTCACTAATTCATATCTCAAAGTTGAACTTTGAACCTTTGAATTGGTGGACCATTTAAATATGTCCTTTAAGTCATATAGGTCCTCTAACTTGACTATGGATTTTGGTATAGCGTTATTGCTATTTTCTTATTCAAGCTCTTTCTCATGTTGGTCCTTATCAATTATCTGATTATTGTAAGAGCCTTTTGAAGTCAGAAAACTTACAATATCAGGGTCATTGTTGAAAAATCTCCAGTTGGTAATGTTATCAGGAATGGAGGGTCTAAAGATTAATTCAATCAAGAATCTGTTTGGGCTATAGTCCTATGATGGAATGAGCTTGGAAGCTACATTAGCAAGGAGACCAGCACTAGCATTTTGGAGCATTCGAATGGATGTAATATTGAATGCTGTAAAGTGTGAGGTAAGGTCTTGTACTAAAGTTTGATAGTGTTTCAAGTGTCCTGACAAACAATGTATGGTATTTCTTACCTATTTGATAACAATCTTAGAGTCCCCAAATACTTGCAGGTATTTGATATTAAGCCAGATTGCCTTGTATAACCCTTGAAATAATGCTTTATATTCAGCTGTGTTGTTTGTGTAATCGAACTCGAGTCTACATGTTAACATAGTTTTTTCTCCTTTTGGACTGACTAATATACAACCTGCTCCTGCTCCATCATTAGACTTAGAACCATCAAAAAATAATTTACAAATCAAAGTTTTATTTATAGTTTTATCTACAAAATTAATGCATCTAGAAGTGTCCATATGAGAGAAATTTTCTATCTGAGATAAAACAAAATTTTCCAAAAAAGGTGAAGTATGAGCGTTGAAATTCCCTAAGAATGAATCAATAGAATAATGTCCAATTATGTTGTTGTTGTACCCTACAGGCTCATTTTATCCTTCTAACTCCATCACTATACACTTTTGATGTCTTTCTTGTTCAACCTTGATCTGATTAGGTTTTCCATTATAAGGGAGCCACATATGAGACCAGTCGGTCGCAAAGTAACCATGAAGCTTTTCTGACCAATCCCTACTAAGGATTAGTCCATAAAATTCAGGGATGTCCGCGACAAGTATATCGATGACTTGACATACCTTTGGGTTTGATGAGAGCCTTGTGGTCACTTGATTAAGTTCACCAATAGCCTCTACTTGAGATCGATCTAGCTGCACTATCCGTACTGCAGATTTCTGAGGTTGGACATTTAACTTTACGCAAACTGTCTTAGGCAAAATGTTAGATGAGGCACTAGAATCTACCTGACAGTTATGCAAATTTTTATTGAAAACTTCAAAGGTAAGGAGAAATGGCAGAGTATGGGATTTTGATCCTCCTCCAATCAAAGCAATGTCATTTGGATCGACTTTGTTCGAAATTCCAGTCGGAGGTCTTCCCATTTCATGAGTAGCTTGTGAAATTACAGTAGTAGGTAGAGGCATAGGTACTGCATTTAGCTCTTTCAAGAGTAGTTTCTGTTGATGTTTTAATTTGTTGAGCTCATGAAAAGTAATGTTTTCCATGGTTTTCTTCATATTTTCAACAATCTTATACTCCATTTCATCAGAGATGATAAGCGTTTTAGATGGAGTTGTTGAATTAGATTGGACTACGTTTCTCTAAGTAGACTTTGGTGAGGATTTCTTCCCTATGATTTTTTCCTTGGAAGTTGGACTTGGATTTTTCTATTTAGCACTGGATTGTGGAGGATCAAATTGATTTCTACTTCTAGTAGTAACAGGCAATGCATCCTGATCTTCTTCATCTGGAAGAATGAAGTCCCACATTCCTTGTAGTTCTATGACTTCATCATCATCGGTTTGTTCCTCATTCGAAACTTCTTCTCGTTCCCCTTCTGATTCTGCATTTTTTATAGCATTTGGAGGTTTAGGATCAGTTGAGGGATTTCTTCTAAAGGGTTTAAAAGGTTTCTTGGAAAAGGTTTCTGCTACTTGTTTTTTGATATCAACCATTTCATTTGACATGGTCTTCAAGAATTTCTGTAACCCTTCCAAGTCAAATGGGTCCTTTGATTGTTTTTTCTTAGGATCATCTCTAAAAGACACTTTTTTAGACTTTCTTTCATCTACAATTTTTCTTTTCTATGGCTAGGATACTCTTTTCTACAACTATTACCTCTTTCATGTTTTCTGCTAGCGTTGGCTTAGCAGCTCTATCTACAAAGATAGCTGAATTTGACGGTAAAGCAGAAATATACCACTCATTTTGGACTTCATCACTAGGCTTAGACACTATTGGTATTTTGTTTAATAGTTTATTGAAGCGAGAGTTGAAATCCTTAATTGGTTCCTTTGGTTCGGCTTTTAAATTGGAGAGGTCATTTATTAAAGGTGTTGTTGACCTATCATCCCCAAATTTTGTTAAAAATTGATCTTGAAACGTATACCAGTTATTAATGGAGCCTACTGGTAAAGAAAAATACTAGGATCCTACTGCTCTTTGTAAAGTATAGTGGAATAATCGTACAACTGCGTCCTCTTCTGTTACTCCATTCAAATTAATGGATAACATGAAATTATTTATGTGTTCCTCAGCTAGTTGGCCATTGTCAAGATTGAATTTGGGCAACCATTTCTCAGGATGAGCTGGTAATTGTGATAAAGGTGCAGGCATTCTTACAACTCCTGAATTGGCCCATTGCCTTGGTGGCAGATTTCTTGCCATTGTCAAGGTATGAGTAGGAGGAGGTGTGGCTTTAGTTGAAGGTGATTGGGTAGAGGAGGATGTTGCTCCTGTAC
Organism: Pinus taeda; assembly: GCA_000404065.3. Classification (NCBI taxonomy): domain Eukaryota; kingdom Viridiplantae; phylum Streptophyta; class Pinopsida; order Pinales; family Pinaceae; genus Pinus; species Pinus taeda. The sequence continues at coordinate 5,162 of APFE031262729.1, read as the reverse complement.
CTGTGTGAACCACAATCTAGAGTTGAGGGATGGATGAATGACCTTGTGATGATATGGATGGGATGGTTGCTTTGTGCTCTAGTCAATGGTTGAGATGGGGTCAGATGAGAAGTGACACTACGTTGGGATAACTCAGAATCTTCTTGAGATATAGAAATCGCCTATAACTTATGAATTAAAGTTTGCAACTCAGGGGGATCTGAAGAAGAATGATCTAGCTTTTTTGGGATTTCAGTAATGTGCTTTATATTTTTCTTTTCAACTTCTGGTTTAGAGATGGAAGATATAGAATGCGAATGAGAAGTTGAGGGTGATGGTGAGGGAGTTTTACTCTTAGAATGGCATGAAGATGTAGATTTTCTTGCCATTCACAGTCAAGTCCTCCTTTTAGCACCAAATATGTTGAAGGCTCGAAAAATCGGGTCTCCAACAAGGGGGATAACCACCGGGTCTAAACCTTAATGTAGCTCCTTTTACATTTGGAATAGTGGCTCTGATTGGGGATGATGGGACCAATTTCCCAATCTATTTATGATGTGTGTGCTAACGGGATGATTTTTTTCTTTTTGGGGTTTTATGAGGTGAATACTTGTTCTAAATCTAATCTATCTTCTAACTATCATATGCAATCTATCATAATCAAAGAAAACATCTAACTCTAAAACTATCTCGAGAGTAACGTTTACTTATGCGATCTAAAATAATTTCTAAAAGCGATTGGTAATAAATATCATTCAATCACCATGAGAAAAGAATCCATTTAAAAATGATTGATTCGTGTAAAAAGTTAGCCGAAACAATATGATAAATATATCGCATAAGAGTCATTTACATATTCAGCATAAAGAGTAAGTCATCACTACACAAAAGTGCAATAATAATAACTTAAAACATTCAAACTCTCATATATAAATAACTGAAAACGATTTATTGCTTGACACATAATTTAAAAGTCTTAGGAGATAAAAATACCATTTGTATTATGTCCTACTCATGAGCTACAACAATATAGATCTATCTTCAAATCACTTAACATCCACTAAGAGTACAAAAGTGCAATTCAGTAGCAGATATTAAACTCATATAGAAAATAAATCTCGTTCCATTAATTTTATCAAAACCTCCTCAGTGGGGGGCAACATGCACATTCTAAAGAATTGTTTTTGATAAAACTCCGGATCCCTCTCTAAATGCATGAGAGGGGCTTAAATAATACTCTATGAAATATAAAAATAAATATTACAAAAATAGATGAGGAGGTTTAAACCACCTACCTCATTTTAAGAAAAAAAAACAAAAAGAAAAAATAAAATGTATCTATGATTAATTCTGCATATGATTCTTTAGATCACAAATATCCAGCGTTGGTTTTAAGAGTGTCGGTTGGCCAACTTCATCCTTTAACTGTCCTGCAAATATGACATTTGTAAGATCTGGTACTATCTTCTTAGTAGAAGTCATGAGGCACTTCAGGGTCATCCACTGGCTATGTGGTTTTACTAGATACTGCCAGTATGTTACCCAACTCAATATTTTTACCTATTTAATCGCTTCTGCCCTTTCCTCTGTCGCTTGTTTCCACACTGTTTAAAGCTATTGTGCTTTTGGTAGGAAGCCCGGGGTGGTATTTGCTACCAAATTGGCCTTGTGTAGATTTTCATTTATGCATTCAATGACACTGTTCACTGCTGCCGCTACATCCTCCATTGCCTGTTCTGCTTCTTTTAGCCGAGAATCCCATCTTGTGAATAAATTTCCTTGTGCATTTCATCTATTTTGGGTTTGTCTGCTCTTTTTCCTTCTTTGGATTTCTGCTAGTTCAAGAAGTCTGAGACCCTATTAAAAATTGAATCATATTCAATTTGTAATTCTACAACTTGATTTGTAATATTATCACTCATTTCACAATGGGAATTCCATTGGAAAATCTTTTGGCATAGTATTTCTTTCTATTGCAAGAATTGGGAATTGAGAGCAAGTGCCTCTGTGATAAATTCACCAATTTTGGGATCATCTTTGTGCAGTTCTATTATACCCTGTAACTACTCTTCCTTACTAGCCAAACTGCTTTGATGTACCAATTGCATTTGCTGGAAGTCTTGTTGAAGTTTTTCCAATTGTGTTTCTGCTTGTTGATTGATGTTGACTTGCTGTTCCAAAAACAAAATCCTATCTTCCTTTTCTTTAAGTAATAATTGAACTTCTGCTGCCTTATCAATAGTTACTGAAGTGTAAGCACCTACTACTTGTGAGAGCCTAGTAAGATTTGTCGATGGGTTTGTAGACGGGTCTTTCCAAAGAACATCCAGAGGTTCATCCTTGGGGGCGAGCAAAAAATCCAATTTTCATTTCTCTCTTTGCCTTCTGGCGACAACTTTATGTTGAGGGATGTAAAATACATCTAGAGGGGGAATTTCATCTATTCTTAGTATAATCTCAAATGAGGGAGCAATGGGAATGTGCTCCATCTCTTGAGTGTTGACAACCCTTTCTATTATCATTTATGTGGTCATCCTTTGTGGATTTGTTAGTGGCTTTGTGCTTTGTCTTTCTGTATTAAGTATCTTATTAAAATTTTCCCATTCCCCTTCTAGATCAATTACTAGTGGCTTTGTTTGCTTCATTAGCATAGTTGAGGCCTCAACTTGTTTTATTAATGAAGTCTGCTAATCAGACTCTGTTGTAGACTGAGCTGTGCCTTTTATTGACTCCTCATCCTTATTATGTTCATTCTGGGATTGATTACCAGATTTTTCTACTGATTCTTTTTCTGAGCTTGTTTTGGACTTTTCTTTTGAATCATCACTTAGGCTAATGCTACGAGTAGGATCTCTTATTGGTTCAATGAGTAATTGGTCCAATCGGACCTTATATATCCTATGTTTTTTGTAATTCTCAAAAGCCTAGAGACCTTCTTGGTCAAAAAGAATTCGTGTTGTATGTTGAACCTCTTTGAAGGTGTTTTTCTGTAGGAAAACATCGTCAAAGGGATCCGTTTCATGAAAAAACAATTTTATTTGAACCATTGTAGTATAATTACTTCCAACACCAAAGGGATCATATTTCCTCCCTAGGAACATTGGAAGATGTAAACATAATACATTATCAACTTCTTTGAAAGCATGACCTAAGTCATGCAATGCAAATGCTCTACATATTACAGGAAATTGGGGCCAAATGGCCTTCTTGGAATATTTCAGTACTTTACTCATCCCCCCCACACTGCAGGTCTGATAGGCCATCTCCCTAGCCATCAGTTTGTCTAGAATGTAAAACGGTATCACATGGGGTGAAGCAATGCTACCAAACACTCTGATATACGTAAACAGTTCTTCCCCAAACCATCTCGCCATGGGGAGAATATCTACCTCAGCTTCTTGTGGAAATCTTGGGGCATCTCTGTTGTAGATCTTTTTATGGATTGGGAGCATAACTTCATGACAAATTTTGAAGAAATGTGGCACAAAATTTGATTCCTGCATGACTTTGTGATAAATTTGAATAGGAAGTGGATTTTGTACTATCCACTTCCATCCCATAATAAAAAATTCGGAAACAAAACAAATAACATCCATAACATAGGTGCTCAAAAAGAATGGAGGGTAAACCCTCGAAGCAATTCTTCTCTTTCTTCTGTATTCTAAAATTGCAGTGGCTAAATTATCTGACAGGATTTGAGCCCAATTCATTATTGTGGCATTGGTAGCCGCATCCACTAGAGGTAACCATTCTGATGAAAACTTGTTGATGCTTGGTTTCCCAAATAGTCTACATAACATTGTAGTGGAAAAACAGTAAGGAGAACAAAGAGAGGTAGTGGTGTACATACCATTTTTTTTATTTTTATTTTATTTTTATTTTTCAGTCTTTCGTCATTGTTTGACTAGTGCTTTGTGCATTTTGCCAAGTCTTCATTCTCCTTGGTGAACTTTTTGAC
>APFE031262714.1:349194-360487 GCA_000404065.3 Pinus taeda | reverse complement strand
TGTACTAGCTAAGATACTAGTACATAGGTGCCGACCTACAATCTTCTCTCCTCCAGGTACCACGTTTCATCAATTTTCAGACTGGATACACTGAAGCACAACTCTATAATCTAAAGGCCATGTTTCATCAAATTTTCATACTGGACCCATCAATATCATTGAAGCTCACAATCACTTAGCAACATCAATAGCCAATACTGAAACCCTGTCAACAAAACCAGTCACCAGAACACAGAGCAGAACACTAAACTCTGCAACAATATTCAGAACCCATTGTATCATCAAAAATCACAGCATAAATGGTATACGCTATTTGGAAGAACCAAACCCGCGTACATACGCGGTTTTACCAAAGCCAACCTGCGTACAGATCTATAAATATTCAATCAAGACTTGCAGCTATTTCAAACTTAAGTTATACCCAGTTCAGAACATTACATGCGTCAGTATACAGAACATAATCAACCATATAGAGATAGTTCATTCCAAACCATTTGATCCCGATCTCTCCTTAGATCTTGTTCTCCATCAACTTGTGAGATCTCTCCTTAGCTTAGATCAAGCAACCCATAACCTGCATTCTGGATCTCCTACTTCTTTAGATATTCAAGGTTTTCTCCGTCCGTTTGCCTAGTGACCTTCTTCTCCTTTTATAGTCTTAGGCCTTGCTCAATACCGTGGTCCAAAACCATAACAAACCAATACCATCAACTCAATACTAGGGATCAACACGTCTGTCAAGATGCCATGGTCCAAAAACCATAGGTTCAAATTCCAAGGACTAACCGCCATGGACCAAAAGTAAGTTTTCCCACATGTACGTGCTTTTCCGTGCATGGAAGTGCATGCATACGCATACGCGACTTCTGATCAACAATCCTGCGTGTATACACATTTTTGTATATAGAGAACTTGCGAGTCTAACCTGCGTGTATACCCTACTTGGTATATAGTGAACCTGCGTATATACGCGACTTGGTACATAGTGAACCTGCATATAACCTGCCTCTGTACGCGACTTGGTATATAGTGAACCTACGTGTATACTCAGCTTTCTTCATTCTTTGTAGTCTGATCATTAATTCTTTGCTACTGATCTGTTGCACTATAATCTGTCATCTTTCCATCAAGGACAACACTTGTATCATAATGCCAACAATCTCCCCCTTTGGACTTGATGGCAAAGCTAATCTTGTCACACTTAGAACTATCATCTGATGCATTTGGGTTGTCCTTCATCCCATGCATTCAGTCACATCTGATATCTCTTCTGTAGATCCATCTAGTTATATGTAAGTGAGATGATCTTCTATGAGAGGGTTGCCATCAAGTACAACACATGCATCATAATGCCAACAAACAGATTGTGTAAAAATATAGAAAAGGATATTATCTCCATGAAGAACTCAAAAAAGGAATCCATTAAAGATGATAAAGAAGCATCAAAATTACCTACAAAATAAGAAGCAAACAAAAATAAGCAACAACATCAAGAGCCAAAGAATGAGATGAAGAAACGGTCCTTTGCAAAAAGAAAAATTTCTCCTAGAGTTGAATTGAGCAAATTTGGAAGATCAAAAAGGAAATTATTTGCTACTTCGAAAGATATCAAATTCTTGTCTCACCATGAATGTGGACATGTAGCAGCAAATTGTAAGAGAAAGAAAGTCAAGACTAATCAGCAAAAGGTGTAGCGGCAAGCAAGAAGATATCCTCAAGCAAACAATCAAAGAAAGTTCCCTCAACCAAGCAAACAGAGAAGACAATCATTCACTAGGTACACAGATCATTTCCCTGGTCACTATTATTTGTGTAATGAATTTGAACATAAAGTTGTTGAATGTAAAATGTATGCAAAGAAAAGCACAAGAATACACACACCATTTCCGCCATACCTTGGTCAAATAAGGTGATATTTATGTAGCAACCTTGGACACAAATCCAAAGACTGCAAACTACCAAATACCCTAAAGAAATCTAGACAAATGATGAAAGTTAATCAAAGCATACCAAAATTTGAATCAAAAAGAAATACAGATAGTATAAGGCATCCCACTAAGGTACGGAAGAGGAAGTAAAAAGGAGTAGCATGGAACTTCAATGACAAATTGAATCCATCTTGGCCTCAGGGGGAGCTAGTCAAGGAAAATTATTTAATTAGTATTCCAAACAGAAGGTACAGCCTACAAACCTATAGTTACACATATTAGGGTTACTGGACAAGAGTATGTGTTACATGCACAAAGACATGTCAGTAGCTATATTGGCGTTTTTGACAATGCTAAATGCATGCAACATTATTGGAAGGTGGTATTCATTTTATTACATTAATATATCAATGACGGCATTGATATTGCAATAATATTATGGAGGAAAATCGATATTATTGTGACAACATTGATATTTACAATGCATAGACAACACATTATTATTATTGTTATTGTTGAGAATCTTGGACCTACATTACGGAACTCATAAGAGAATGTGAATTTGTTGGAGAATGTTGAGAATTCGTTGTTTCAATGGTATTAAATAATGTCAAGAGTATCAAATAATGGAGCATATTTCGTAGAGTATCAATGTTGATGTTAATATGTGGAATGTTGTTGTAGAATATATATTTTGGTGTTAATACATGGCATGTTTCTTATGTTCTATTATTAGCATTGGAACGAATATGAAAGCATAGGAAAGTATATTAATATTATTGTTGTTGTTTGTGCTTCAACGGGGTGGTGTAAGCATACAAATTATGGCCATTTTAGCCCTAGATGTTTTATTATTTATGACATATATGGTGGCAAAGAGGATTATTCATTTCAAGAGTTGTTTTCGATGGTTGTTATTGATATTATATGGTTGAGGTTTTTTCATTCAATTTGTGCGGGGCATACAACATGATGGAAAAACTACCAAAAGAGTATCAAGAAAAAGGTGTTATTTTTTCATCAGCAGATAACCATGCTCAAGGAGTCTCATTGGTAGCAGAATGACTCAAGTGTACTACAATGATTGTAATGCATGTAATTTCACCTGAAATCAAGTGGAAATTAGTTGAACGTCTAGGTGGAACTGTTATTCTTATTAGATATTCCTATGATGAAGCCCATTCTTAGGCTAAGTGACGTAGTGAAGTAGAGGGTTGCATTTTTTTACCTCATTTTGATCAGTCGGGTGTCATCATAGGCTAATGGATGACTGGAATGGAAATTGTACACCAAAATCCAGGCTCACTATATGTATTTGTCCATGTAGGTGGTGGTGGTATAAATGCTAGTATTGTTGCTTATATGAAGCAAGTATGGCCAGAGGTACGAATCATTGGTGTGGAGCTAGCAAATGCAAATGTGGTGTGTTGTCCTCAATATCCATGATTATCCTTCTTTGTGGCATGTCCCAATTTTCATGATTATCAATTGAAGGCAATTTTTAAACCTAGAAATCATCGCCCTTGAATACATTCGGGCCATAGTTGTGATGTGGTGTCCTCTTCCCATTGAAAAACTTATTGAATTATCAATCATGATTTACATACTAAACATAATTTAGATAAAGGAGGCATACAAGACTCTTTTTGGTTCAGAATGAGAATCTAAGCAGTGTTTTAGAAAATGGTCGAACTAATTTGGAATTGTTTGAGCCGACCGAACCGAACCCCTACCCAAGATGGCTCGGTACAAAAATCAGGTCAAAGGCTAGACTATTACCGAACTGGCCGAACAGATCAGCCTTTAGCCTGGTTTTGTACTAAGTTGGCCCAAGAAGGGGCCCGGCCTAGTCAACTCGGCTAATTTCAAGTAGGTTCAGTAACGGACTGGTTGGCTCAGCTGACTCCTAATTGGTTTGATCATTTTTTAAAACATTTGCAGCCTGTAGGAAACATAGATACTATGGGCTACTTGTACCATTGTGGGGGCACTTTAATGAGGAGATCAGAAATATGCAATGAAAATTTTTACCAAAGACAAGTATTGAAAACACAGTGCCAAACAAGTAAATTTTCACAACAAGACAATGCAACAATAACCTTTATTGTTAAGATCCAGACAACAGGTGAAACTAGGCAGCGAAATGTCACATGATTTTCACATCAAGCTTAAAAATGACTTCCTAATGGAAACTCATTTCATAACAGAAAAAGGTGTTTTTGGGAGCAAAAAAGTTGTCAGATTGGCATGTGCCCTTTATCACTCAACGACATTCATTTCTTATCTGTACAAGAGACCAAGCAACTTTGTGTTGGGACAAGAAGAGCAGAGCACCTCCTCATATCCATGGTAATGCAGTGACTAGTGACTAGTGTGTTTTGTTGTAGAGGTCATTTAGATCCTCCTTGGTTATGTGTTTTTGTTCTAATCTCTATATATTACATGTATTGGACAGTGCACTGGATGCCATTTTGATATAATGGATATATTCATGACCCTACTTTGATCATATGTTGTCTTCTCTCTATATTCTAATGCTTTGTGTTTAGAAACATGAATGAAAATCTTTCAAATTATGTTTTTTTAATAAAAAAGATAAATATTTAATGTATTTTTTACAAAGACCGAGTCATTGAAATCAACTAAATTGAGTCGATACCGAGTCAGATTTAGAGTCGGAGTTGACCCTCGACCGATTCAGAGTTTGAGTCAAAGTTTTAAAACATTGAATCCAAGGGGTGCCCAGAAGGAATTATTTCATATTGAAATTGTATGGATAGGTTAATTCTTGGTCAATAACCGACCTGTTGGACATTGGATAAACAAACACTCCTCGTGTGTTTCGTGACATGGAATAATCACCTCTTGTGGATCCTTATATCTAGCAATGTGATTGTTGACTAACACCTGCGAGTTTTGGTCTAACGGCAATCATGATTCCCGACAATTGGTATCAGAGCCATCTTCTTCATAATCATCCTAACAGTTGGAAGAAGGATTCTTAAGTCATAATGAAGAATCGGGATTTAGGAAAAAATCCCCAATTTGATGGAACAAAATTTGGCTTTTGGAAGCGTAGGATGACATTTTATTTAATGTCTCTTGGACCTGAAGTATGGCAATCAGTTACTGACAGGTATAAAGTTCCAGCTACTCCACCAATAGATCAGGATGATAGGAAAGTTTATATAGAAAATTCCAAAGCACTAAATTCCATAACAAGTGGAATTACTGATTTAGAATTTACAAAAGTTATGAACTGTGATTCTTCCAAGGAAATGTGGGATGAGCTTATTGTTATATATGATGGAGACTTCAAGGTCAAAAAGGAAAAACTCCAAACACATAGAAGACAATTCAAGAGTCTTGAGATGGATAACGAAGAAGATATTGCAGCCTTTTTCCTCCAAGTAGATGAAATTTTCAACTCACTCAAAGGTTTAGGTGAAACTGTTGAAGAGCACAGTTGTCCAAAAGGTTTTGAGATCACTTCCAGAACATTTTGATTCCAAAGGCAGTGCCATTGAAGAAATGAAGGACTTTGATAACCTAAAAATGGACGAACTTCATGGGATTCTCATTGCATATGAAATGAGAAAATGAATCCCTTATTCCAAGGAAGTTGCATTCAAAGCTTCAAGGTCATCAAAGAAAGGGAAAAATTATAATTATAGCAGTGATGATTCTGATACTGAATTTGAACTAGCTCAATTCATAAGGCGAATAAGGAAAGGGTCCAAGCTCAAAGGTAAGTATCCTCTCATTTTGTTTTAAATGCGAAAGAATTGGAAATTATGCTGCAAAATGTCCTTGCAAACATGATAGTGATGATGAAGATGAATATAAAAAGAAGATGTTCAAGAACAAAGGGTTTAACAAGAATAATTTATTCTCCAAACAAAACGACTTTGATGAAGAATAATTTGTGATTACTAAGAAGAAATCAACTAAAAATACCTTTCTACACAAAAGAGATGATGATGAGTCTAATGAAGAAGATAACTATGTTGGAAGCAATGAAGTGGTATTTATGGAATTTACAAATGAAGATGATTCCGAAAAAGAAGAAGAAGGAAATGTGGATGATTTTCTAATGAATTTCATTGAAGAAAATGAGAAATTGCGAAAGGTCATTTTTCTTGAAGTGGAAAAAGAGGAAGCAAAAAGGAAGGAAGAATTCTTGAACAATAAACTAAAAGAAAGAGAAGAAATTTGTAAAAAACATGAAATTGAAATTGTTTCCCTAATAAAAGAGTTGGATCAAGTTAAAAGGAGTTGGCAAAGCTCTCAAACTCTTGATAACATCCTTAATACTCAAAGACCTCAACATGACAAGTCTGGAATTGGTTTCAAAGGAGAATTATCAAATACAAAGGAGAATGTAAATGAAAAAATGTTAGGTCCCTATAATACTAGTTATTACCCCATTACTATTGTAGTTGTATCCCTTATTAATATTTTTGTGCCCCTATGGTCCCCATATTGTTATTATTGTGCCCCATAGAATCCCTCTATTGTTATTTTTGTGCCTTTATATTATTATTGTTAGGTTGGCTGGGTTATATTGTGACTCTTTAGACTCCTATATATAGAAAGGATGTTTTTTCAATTGAATCATCAAAGAATCATTCATTTGTGTAATGTAAAGGAGGTTGTCCCCTCGAAGAGGCTAAATTCTAAGGTGTTGATCTATCTTTTATATCTTTTTGTGAGCTAGTTTCATAACATTTGGTATCAGAGCTTTGGATTCTTGGGTTTTGCTACTCCAAATAGGTCATCATCGAATTTTCGCTATAACTTTTTTCTGCGACATTTCAGAAGCGAACAAATAAAAATAAAAATAAAATAAAATAAAATAAAAACCATTTGAAACGAAATCATACTGAACCTCAGGTCTGAATTTCAGAGTTTTTCGTGCTATATTTGTGGAGATATGATCTGAGGAAGTTGGTATTTTTGCAGACTCCTAAATTACATTCCAAACAGGTGACCTGGGGAAAATCATCATAACTTTCTCACTGAGCATCGGATTGAAATTTCGTTAAGAAGGTACAGAAAGAGGACGGATTGTAGTTTCTTGTATATATTTTTCAGAGCCAAAGATTGAAACAGTGATACGTGGCACGTCGTACAAGTTCGCTCTACTGAACTAGTCTATAATTAGGTCACTATGGGAGATTTGGCATAACTCTTCCCTGGAGAATCCAAATTGGATCACACTGGTGGCATTGGAAAGAGGACACAGAGGGCTACTGCAAGTCACAATTTCAGAACTGGATGATTAGAAATTACAGAGATGCATCAAATTCAATATCAAGCTCCTACAAAGTGAAAAAAAAGTGTGTAGTTTTTTTTTAATTGTTTGCATAAGCTTGGTTTGAAAAATTAGTTTGAAGGAATTCAAAGGGCATAGTAAAGCATTATTATCGGTAATTGATGCCCCAAGGAAAGAAAATGCAAACACCTAGTAAGCAACCTGAAAGCTCTAGCATGACTCATGAAGAAGAGCAAGAAATTCAACATGATATATCAAAATTATGAGACCAAGTGCCACAAGTGTCACTTGCACAAAAAGTAACAGAAGCTAATATGGATGGTTTAAAGAAAGATGTAGAAGCTAAGATGGATGGTTTAAAGAAAGGCGTAGAAGCTAAGATGGATTGTTTAAAGAAAAGCGTAGAAGCTAAGATGAATGACATGGAAGCTAATATGGATGATTTGAAGACAAATTTGAAGACAGGCATGGAAGATTTGAAGACAGATTTGACAAAGTTTCTACAATAAATGCTTACTAATGATGAAAGGGTAGTAAAGGAAACTCATGATGAGAACAAAAGAAATGTTAATCATGATTTCATGAACTCGAATGTTAGATCAAAGACCCACCATATTTCAAAAATCGATATGAGGAAGCTTGATGGAAAGGATCCCGCAACATGGATATTACAGATGGAGCAATTTTTCGATCTCAATAATGTGCAAAACACACAAAACGTATTTATTGAAACTTTATATTTGGAGCCAAATCAGTTTGTATGGTATCAATGGCTTTTCTCTCGTAAACAAATTATCACTTAGGCAATTTTTACGTAAGAATTGACAGCACATTATAAGGATACAAAAAGCAACAGTTTTTTTAGCCAATTGATAAGTCTCAAACAAAAGGGTTCAATAATGGAGCACATTGAGGAGTTCCAAAAATTGAACATTAAGGTAAAAAATACTCCAGAGGAGCATAGGATTGATGTGTTCATAGGGACTTTAAAGGATAACATCCAACATGATGTTCGCCTTTGGGAACTTGATTCATTAGAGAAGGCATTCAGGTTAGAAAGAAAAATGGAAAGCAAAATTATGGCAGCCCGGAAGAATACCACTCACAACTATAAATATGGAAGTGTTGTTGCCCCTAGTCTTCCACAACAAATGGAAGAAAAAAGAGTAAAAGGGCTTTGTTACAGTTGTGGTAGCAAATACACTAAAGGTCATAAGTGTGCTGAGAAGAAATTATTCTACATAGATTGTGAAGAGGAAGAAGAAAAGGAGCAAGAAAGGTCAAAAGAAGAGGATATACTCCAGGAACAAAGCCTAGATAAAGAAGAAATGAATCGGGCCATATCTTGCAATGCATTGGCTGGAATTACCACTCCTCAAACCATCGAGATAGAAGGACAAATCAAGAAGAAAAAGGTAATAGTGTTGATTGATTCAAGAAGTACCCACAATTTTATTCATTATAAGATAGCAAAATAATTGAATTGCTTCCTAAATCCAACACCAGAGAATCAAGTGATGGTTGCAAGTGGAGGAACGATAAATTTCTCTAGAAAGTGCCATAATATCAAGCTATCCATGGGAGAATATGTATTGACTAGCCCAATGCTTTCCATTCCAATGGGAGGTGTTGATGTTGTACTAAGATTCCAATGGCTACAATCCTTGGGTATAATATCTTTTAATTTTCATGAACTTTTCATGAAATTTTCTGCGGAAGGAAAGGAAGTCGAATTAAGGAGTATTGCAGGGAAACTGGGAAAGATAATCAGCTCTAACGGTATGACAAAGCTTCTAAAAAAGGAACAAAGAGGTGTAATTGCACAATTATGTTCGCTAGATGTTTCCACATCGAAATCATCTATTTCTCCAGATCTCCAAAATGTCTTAGACAATCATTCCAAGGTATTTGAGACTCCCAAAGGTCTCCCACCTATTTGTGATCATGATCATGCTATTCCTGATTCCAAGAAGTGTTCCTCCAAACATCAGGCCGTACAGATATCCCTATGCCAAAAAGAGTGAAATTGAACGTATAGTTGCAGAAATGCTAGAGGCTAGTATAATTCAACCTAGTCAAAGTTCTTTCTCTGCTCCAGTAGTATTGGTGCACAAGAAGGACGGATCATGGTGCATGTGTCTGGATTATAGGGAGCTCAACAAGCTCACTATTAAAGATAAGTTTCTCATTCTTGTCATTGATGAATTACTATATGAATTGCATGGACCAATTTACTTCACCAAGTTGGATCTTCGTTCAATATATCATCAAATCAAAATAAAGACTGAAGATATTCCGAAAACAGCATTTAGAACTCATGAGGGTCATTATGAATTTTTGGTCATGCCTTTTGGCTTTACCAATGCACCTTCTACATTTCAAGGTTTGATAAATCCATTTTCAAACCCTTCCTTAGAAAATTTATGTTAGTATTTTTTGATGATATACTAATCTACAGCAAGTCTTGGAAGGATCATGTTGAACATGTTGATCAGGGTGCTACAACTATTGGAGGAGAAACAATTATATGCAAAAAGATCCAAATGTTTCTTTGGAGTACAAGAGGTGGAATATCTGGGTCATATTGTATCTCATGAAGGAGTTAAGGTAGACCCTAGCAAAATTAAAGCCATTAAGGAATGGAAAATCCCCACATCCATAAAGCATCTGCGAGGTTTTCTCGGGTTGACAGGGAGAATAGCAGCACCTCTAACAACATTATTGAAGAAAGATGCATTTTCATGGACTCCAGAAGCAACAAAGGCCTTTGAACATCTTAAAGAGGCAATGTGCCAAGCACCGGTCTTAGCTACACCGGACTTCGCAAAAACCTTTATTGTGGAAAGTAATGCTTCAGGAAATGGAATTGGTGTTGTTTTAATGAAAAATGAAAGACCTGTTGCTTTTGAAAGTCGTCAAATCAAGAGAAAGTTTTTACACAAAGCTATTTATGAGAAGGAAATGTTGGCAATATTACATGCACTTAAGAAATGGCAACCCTACCTAATGGGAAGACACTTCAAGGTAAAAACGGATCATGATAGCCTTAAATACTTTTTAGAACAAAGATTATTCTCTAAAGAGCAACAAAAGTGGGTCAGAAAGATGCTGGGTTATGACTTTAAAATCATCTACAAAAAAGGGAAGCAAAATGTGGTGGTAGATGCATTCTCAAGAAAGGATGAGGATGTGGAAGCATTGTTGTGCGCCATTTCTATTATCCAACCAGATTGGATAAACTAAGCAAAAGATGAATGAACGAATGATGAAGAAGTGTGGGCACTTATTCGAAAGTTACAACAAGATTCCAATAAATTTGAAACATTTAGGTGGGAAAATGATTCATTATGGTACTAATATCACTTATACCTCTGTAAGAATTCCCAACTCAAACAAAATATTCTTATGGAATTGCACACTTCTCCCTTAGGAGGGCACTCAGGATTTTTAAGAACTTACCACAGGGTTAAGAAGGAATTTTTTTGGGATGGCCTTAAAGCGGATATTCAAAATTTTGTGGTAGAATGTTTGGTTTGCCAACAAAATAAAGTTGAAACAATTAAGACCTGGGGTCTATTACAACCTTTATCCATTCCAAGCCAACGTTGGGAGAAGGTTTCAATGGATTTTATCACAGGTTTACCAAGTGTGAGGGAAAGAGTGTCATCATGGTGGTAGTTGACAGACTTACCAAGTATGCACACTTTTGTGCATTATCACATCCATTTAAAGCCAAATCAGTTTCTACCACATTTATGGAAACAATTCAAAAGCTACATGGAAACCTAAAGATTATTGTAAGTGACAGAGATCCCATTTTCACTGGAAATTTTTGGACAGAATTATTTTCTTGTCTTGGTACTCAGTTAGCTCATAGCTCATCTTATCATCCTCAATCTGATGGGAAAACTGAGATAGTAAACAAATGTTTGGAAGGATATCTTCGTTGCTTTGTATCTGATAAACAGACACAATGGTCAAATGGTTGCCTTTAGCTGAATGGTGGTATAACACTTCCTTCCATACAACAACAAAAATGACCCCATTTATGGCACTTTATGGGTATCAACCACCATCCATCACATCATAT
>APFE031262714.1:314816-348488 GCA_000404065.3 Pinus taeda | reverse complement strand
CTTTATATTATTATTGTTAGGTCGGCTGGGTTATATTGTATTATTGTGACTCCTTAGACTCCTATATATAGAAAGGAGGTTTTTTCAATTGAATCATCAAAGAATCATTCATTTGTGTAATGTAAAGGAGGTTTCCCCCTCGAAGAGGCTAAATTCTAAGGCGTTGATCTATCTTTTCTATCTTTTTGTGAGCTGGTTTCATAACAAAAAAACCAAAGAATTTATGTTGACATCCTTTGCAATCATCCAAAAGAGGAGAATCCATCCCACCAAGAGCAAAGGTCCACCTTTAAGAACCCAAGGAATGAAGGAAGGTTACCTCCAAGGAAGAATACTACATCAAGTCAAGACTATCCTAACAAGTATCAAACAATCTTTCATGGTTATTTCTCTCATTGTAAAAACTTTGGTCTTCAAGCTAAGCATTGCAAAGCTCATAAGGATAATATTTCAAGATATCAGATCAATCATAAAAGCAAGCCTACGTAGCCTAAAAGAACAAGAAAAAATGAGGACATACAATTCATTCCTCTGGCTAAGTATGATCTCATTTGCTCAAAGTGCAATGTTTATGGACATGATACACAAAATTGTTCATTCAAAAGAGAAGAATTGAAGAAGGAGGAACCCACTACTGATAAATGTGGTCTAGCTTTGTGTGCACATAGTGATGAAAATCAATGGTTTTTGGATAGTGGATGTTCAAGACACATGACAGGTGACCAAAAGAAGTTTGTCTCGTTAAATAATAAGGATGGAAATGTATCTTTTGGAAGTGGATCTGCTAAAATTGTTGGAAAAGGGATTGTGGCTCTTGTTAATGGAAAGGGAAAAGCTCAAAATGCACTACTACAATATTTTAAGTGTTAACCAGATTTGTGACCAAGGACACAATGTTATCTTCAGTACTAAATATTGTGAGATAAGGAAATCCTCCTTAGGAGAACTTGTGGAAAAAGGAGTAAGAACACTAGACACGTATATATTTTGAGTAAAATTCAAGAAGATAAATGCTATGAGTTGAGAAAATGAAAGTTGGTTATGGCACAAATGATTGGGGCATCTAAACTTCGATAACTTGGTTAATATCAGCAAAACAAATGTAGTAAGGGACATTCCAAAAATTGTCAAGGCATATCAAGTTGTGTGTGCCCCATGTTAGCATGGAAAGCAAACTAGAACCTGCTTCAAGGCTAAGGAGTTCTCAACATCAAAACCTTTGGAGATCATACATGCACAATTATGTGGACCAACTAGAACTCCGTCTCTACAAGGCGAAAGGTACTTTGCTCTATTTGTTGATGACTATACTAAAATGATGTGGGTATTCTTTATAAAGTTTAAATACGAAGCATTTGAATGTTTTAGAATTTCAAAGCTCTTGTGGAAAATGAAAAAGAATAAAAAATCAAGTGTCTTAGAACAAATATAGGAGAATAATTTATTTCAAATGAATTCAATGATTTATATGATGTACATGGAATCAAAAGAGAACTTTTCGTAGCTAGAACTCCTAAACAAAATGGAGTAGTGGAAATAAGAAATAGAACTGTGCAAGAAATGGCAAGAACAATGTTACTAGCAGTTGATTTGCAAGCCAAGTTTTGGAGAGAAGCAGTTGGGGCAGTAGTTTATACCTTGAATAGAGCCCAACTAATACCAAATAATGAAAAAAATCCGTATGAATTATGGAAAGGAAGACTTGCTTCGGTAAAATACTTCAAAATTTTTGAAAGTAAATGCTTTATGAATATCAATGATGACTCACCAGGCAAGTTTGACTCTCGGGTTAATGAAAAAATATTTTATGGATATTCTACAAGGACAAAAGCATACAAATTCTACAATAATTGACTACAAAAGATAGTAGAAAGCATTGATGTGAAGATTGATGAGGCACTCCCAGAAAAGGAAATTGAAGTCTGTGAAGAAGATTTTATTCTTGAAGATTTCGAAGAAGATGCAACAAAGGAAGAAAAGGATCAATAAAATCAAAAGGAACCATCTTAGACTCCATCAAAAGTAAATTTTGTTCAAAAACACCATCTAGAAGAACATATTATTGGGAATATCGATGAAGGAACACAGATCCAAAGAAGGATGACTAATACACCAAGTAAAGATAATGTTGTGTTTCTATCCATGGTAGAACCAAAAAAAATTCTCAAGCTAGCAAGGACCCTCATTGGGTGGAAGCAATGGAAGAAGAAATGTTCAAAATCGAAAAGAATGAAACATGGGAACTTGTACCTCGTCCAAACGATAAAAATATAATTGGAACCAAGTGGGTGTTCAAAAACAAAATGAATGAAGATGGACAATCATCAGAAATAAGGCAAGGCTTGTTTGTAAAGGTTATTCACAAATTGAAGGAATTGACTTTGAAGAAACCTTTGCACTGGTAGTTCGTATGGAGACTATAAGGATGTTTTTCGCATTTTCTTGTTCAAAAGGATTCAAGTTTATCAAATGGATGTGAAATCAGCATTTCTAAATGGTGATCTAAAAGAAGAAGTCTACATGGAGCAACCGGAAGGGTTTGATCTAGTAAAAGGAAAATATTTTGTATGTAAGTTGGAAAAGGAATTACATGGGTTGAAACAAGTTTCTAGTGCTTGGTACGCAAGATTGGATCATTATTGTTAGAAAATTATATATTACGGAGCAATGGAACACATAAAATATTGCATAAATATAAACACAGAAAACGCATAAAACAAGAGAGACACAGATATACGTGGTTCACCCAGTTTGCGCTACGTCCACCCCGAACAACCAGTCCTTCCTTTCTATTATCTAGCAAAATAAAGAGACACAGATATACGTGGTTCACCGAGTTTGCGCTACGTCCACCCCAAACAACTAGTCCTTCCTTTCTATTATCTAGCAAAATAAAGAGACACAACCTATAGTAGATCCTCTGTTTTCTCTCATAATCTCACCTCTCTGCTTCTCACTCACATATATTACACAGACTCAATACAATGCCCTCATACAAAGAGAGGGGTTGCCTTCTATGGCAAAAAACCCTAAATTAAACATA
The DNA here is from genome assembly GCA_000404065.3 of Pinus taeda. NCBI lineage: Eukaryota > Viridiplantae > Streptophyta > Pinopsida > Pinales > Pinaceae > Pinus > Pinus taeda. The sequence continues at coordinate 345,445 of APFE031262714.1, read as the reverse complement.
AGTTCTACCATCAAATCATCCGCCTAATGAACGGCCCAAATTGACTAGAAATTACGATACTTTTACAAGGCAATTTTAAATCGGTTTTTAGCTTCAGGGGCGTTACCCCCGAACCCCCGCTGGGGGACCGCTGGCCCCGGACCCCCCAGCCGGGGGGGATCAGCCCCCCCATACCCCCTTGCATGGAGGGTGTACAAAATTCCTAGGGTATACATCCGACTGAAACAAAGACCTCTAAACAATCATGCTCCATATTCAATAATCTCCCACTTGGAGAATGATTGTAGCAACTCCACTGCTGCTTCATTTGCTAGACAATGACTCCTCTTTGGACCTGGTTGTTTCTCATCTTCATTGTCATCCTTGAAGACCAATTGGAACTAAGCATATTCTCAGTTTCTCCCTGGTTACAACTTTTGTTAGCATATCTGCAAGATTCTCACTAGTGTGTATCTTTTCCAGCTTCAACTCTTCATCTTCTAACACTAATCATATGAAATTGTACTTGAGTTGTATGTGTTTAGTCCTGGAATGAAATGCTAAGTTCTTTGTAAGATGAATGGCACTTTGGCTATCACTATATGACGTGCCCATATCATGCTCCTTACCCAATTCACCCATAAACCTTTGTAACCAAATAATTTCTTTACTAGCCTTTGTAGCAGCAAGATACTCTGCTTCTGTTGTTGAAAGTGCAACAACACTTTGGATTTTTGAAACCCAACTGACAGTTGTTCCACCAATAGTAAATACATATATTGTAGTGCTCCTCCTGTTATCTCTATCACCTGCCATATCTGCATCAACATATCCCTGTAGAGAAATGCTAGAACCACCAAAGCATAATGTTTGATTTATGGTACCTTTCAAATATCTGAGAATCCATTTCATTGCCATCCAATGTTCCTTTCCTGGGTTGTGTTAGCCTCCTGCTGCAGCAGGTTACTCATATTTCATGATTGACATTTTACAGACCAAATATGTCAACTTAGCATGCTGCAACGCTCCATATTTGCTAAACAATCACCAAGCAAAGAAGGCAACTCAGATTTCATCCGACTGCTTTCCAAATTTTGAGAAGTTATTCCAAGTTTTGTACAATTTTCAGCTAAAGGGAGGACCAAACAGCTTAATCTTGGTCTCCCTAGATTTCAATTTCCCGTTTTTAGAATATAGAGAATGAAAATCTGTCCAAACAGCTTAATCTTGGCAGATTCTTAGATAGGTAGAGAATCAAAGAAGCCCAACGTTTAATTGGGCCCCTGGAAGAAAAAGGGTAGTTGTAAATAGGAAAGTATAAAGGAAAATTAAAATGATGGGTTTGCAAGTCTAAGTGCACCCAAACCAAAAGAAGAAAAAATGTTAGGTAAGTAGGCTGGGTAGGTAGTTTTGAGGTTGCAAAATCTTGATTGCTGATCAGTTCCAGGTTTTCAGGTGTCATCTCTACTCAGGACACAATCACCAGGCAGTTTGATGTGAAAAAGCTCAAAACAGGCATGACTAACTTCCTTTCTCCATCTCCCCAAATCATTAACTAATTTCCCCAAAAGAGGTCAAGATCTGCTTGATACCTCTTAGTTTCATCATTTTCATATCATTAGCTTGGGTGAAGATCTACTTCACTCAAAGAGAATCCTTACTCTCTCTATAAGGTTCTATCTCCCCTTTTCAAGCCTAAGATTTCTGAAACTTAGCGCTTTCTTGTCATCTCCATATTAACTACTCACATTATTATTTAACTCCCTATATTTTTCCATCCCCATACTAAAACTATGTAGACAATCCCCTTATGTAAATATCCCCTCCCCCTGATTGAAATATAACCATAAATACTTCACTGGGAATTACTAAGTCACCTGGACTTTAGTAAGAACCCTCCCTCTGCAAAAATTCCCACTCCCAAGTGTATGGACCCCTTCCAAACACTAAGAAAACCATTCTCAAATGCTAAATAACCCTCCCTGCGCATTCTTCTGTGAAAAATATCAATGTTTGTTTGATAAATTATCACAGCGCAAACAAATTCACCCATTTTCTAAAGTTAAAAACCCAACGCGTCGCGGAAAATTGAGCATTTAACGCACGCGCACCTTAGCTAAACCCCGTGCAACTCCCTTTCCCGTCCACCGTCGGATCGTCTCCCCCAAATCCGACGGTCCTTGATCGCATCGCGTGCCTGATTACGATGGTAGGTTACCACCCGATGTCCGACGGTTTTCCCGTCGTACACCGGGACAGGTGGCGGCCTCCCATTGCATCGGGCCGCCCCTTACAGAAACCACCTCCATACCAAAGGCGGTCCGACGCACAGGGAAAACCGCCCTCCCCTCACATAACAAGAGTGCCACCTCATCCTGCCAGGTCGCCTCCACGTCACCTCGCCCTGCCTGCGCCCGGTCCACGTCATACTGCCACGTCACCCCACCGTACTGCCACGTCACCTTGATGACGTCAGCATGCTGACGTCACATCCGTACCCAAGGACCCCACTGCTGACGTCAGCAGCCAAAAAACCGAAAATTCGCGCAAGAGGAAAAATCGTGCTTCGGAGCTCCGGAATGAGAAACGGAGGCAGTTTTCGATGCGCTAATTGCGCATCGCTACGAGAAATAGGCCATTTTGGGGAATCTTTAGGGAATCTTTTGATTCCTTGGCCCGTTTTGCACCGAAAAAAGCCCGAAATTGCCCGATTTTGCCAAATTAAACCAATTTGAAGACAGGAAGAGACCAGAGACAGATATTAAAGAGTATCAGATCAAATCAACAGGGAAAAAGCACGTCAAAGAGTACCAGCAAGCGGCGGAAACCATAAATGTAGCGGAAAAGAGTATCAGCGAAGATATTAACAGCGGCCCAAAGCAGGAGAAAATTAAATACCTTCCAGCAAAGTCAAAAAAGAAGGTGAGGCCACTCAAAACTCTCAAATCATGATTATTGCACATTTAACTCACACCAGAACAGAACTACAGATCCCAAAGCATAGTTATTCCAGCAGTACTGCATCAAGGCTCCAAAGGCCACATTGCACTCCTTTTGATCTAGCTACCTCTGACACAATTTCAATAGATATTTACTTGCACTTAATTTTGGCACAAGTTTAGGTTTAGAAAGCTCTTTTGCATACCTGTTTTAGGTCAATTGTAATAAATAAGTTCGAGATATTTGCACTATAAAAACAACACTATATTACGGGTTGGTTGGTTGGTTGATTGATTTGTCAACAAGCTATCTCTAGCTGATTTTGCTCCGGGAGAGACTCGCACTGTAATATATGATAAGTTTCTATAATCAAAGATTGCTTATGAGCCGTGGAGAACGGATTGTTCACTGTTTTTATTGGTTGAAGAGTGATTATGGAATTCCCGTGTTGTTGCATAACTCAATAAGTGTTTCTTACCTCTGTTTTCATTCATGAATTACGCTCTTAAGCAGCAGAAAGAAAGATTAGTTTAGAATATGTTTAAATACACTCTATGCTCAATTTCTGTTGTTTCTTTATGTTTTCTTCTGTTTAAGCATAAATATGAATTTCACATGGCTCATGTTTGTCTTAAATCATGACTGTTATCCAAGGATTCTTCATTGCCCCTAGATACAGATCATTTGTCCCTCTGTTAAGCTAAATGAGAGATTCTTAAGTGCCTCTCATTCCTTATACATCATTCACCCTTTTAGTCTGAAGATTGTGTTATGAGCAGCTATCCTGCTTCATTATTTCTCTTATGACCAGAAAGACACACTGATAATCCTAACCCGTGACTCCATGCCCAATGGTTTGAAACTTATCACTTCATAAATTGCCTCTCTGCCTGAAAGAATTTTCCTTCCATCCAAACACAAAAAAAAACCCCCTGAGCCAAAAGCTAGCCTAAAATCATCAACAAAGTTGAATCATTAAGAGAGAACCCTCTCTGATTGCAGGTGGGCTAGAACCTGCAATCCAAAGATTGGTTTTTGGTTACCTCGGTCGTATCCCTACAGGAGCCTAGGGACAACCTGAGTAATAACAATCCCCCAATATTGGTGCTACGATTTTAGAGGCATCAAAACTTTTGGCACTAGGAGGAGTGCCAGACTGTGAATGACGAGTAAGTCTAAATCTACAGGCCATTCTACGAGTAATTCCCCCTCACCATCACCTCCAACTTCTCCTTCGCATTCTAAATCTCCTATTCCTGAGCAAGAAGTTGAAAAGAAAAATACAAAACCCACTGTTGAAATCCTAAACACGCCAGACAACTCTTTTCTTGAACCTCCTAAAGTACAATCTTTGATTCATAAACTCTAGGGGAGTTCAATATCTAAAGAAGATTCTGGGTTATCCCAAGGCACTGTTACTTCCCAATATATCCCATCACAATCGCTTACTAGGGCAAAGAGTGAAAAGCTTGGCATTCCACCAGTTAAATTCCCTTTATCAAGTCGAAAAAGGGCTAGAAAGACACCATCAGAATCTCATAGTGATACTTTGTCCTCCTCATCGTCCATTCCATCCATACCATTGCAAGGTCATCCATACGTTTCTCAACTTCAGATCATATTCCAAATAGGTACAAGAACTTCAATATCCTCTACCCAATCACCTTCAATTGCCTTGTCACCCTCTTCTACTACTAGTTCAACAATGGCACATAATCAACCTCAACCAAGGCCATGGACCAACCCAGGAGCTGTTAGAATGCCTACACCTTTGACCCAATTGCCAATACATCCTTAAAAATGGCTACCTAAATTTAATCCTGATAATGGCCTGTTAGCGGAAGAACACATAAACAATTTCATGTTATCAATCATCTTGAATGGAGTAACGAAAGAAGATGTTGTTGTTAGACTATTCCCATACATTCTACAAGGAGCAGCAGGATCATGGTACTTTTCGTTACCACCGGGTTCTATCAATAGTTGGGATGCTTTCCAAGAGCAATTTCTAACTAAGTTTGGAGACGATAGGTCTACAGAAACTTTGATTAATGACCTCTCTAACCTAAAAGCCGAATCAAAAGAGCCCATTAAGGACTTCAACTCATGCTTCAATAAGTTGTTGAATAAAATACCTGTGGCATCCAAACCTAGTGAGGAGGTCCAAAATTAATGGTACATTTCCACTCTTCCTTCAAACATAGCCATCTTCGTTGATAGGGATGTCAAACCAACATTAGCAGAAAATATGAAGGAAACAATAGTTGTTGAAAAATGCATCCTTGCTTTGGAAAAGAAAAACGCTCTAAAAGAGAGGAAATCTAAGAAATTTACCTTTAGAGATGATTCAAAGAAGAAGGAAACCAAGGATCCATATGATATGGAAGGCTTACAAAAAGTTCTTAAAACTATGTCTCATGAAATGGTTGAAATAAAAAAGCAGGTAACTAAAACTTCTACAAAAAGACCATTTAAGAACTTTAGAAGAAATCATCCTACTAATCCCAAACCACCCAATGCTATATCTAATGCAGAATCTAACCTTGATGATGATGAAGAAGAAGATATAGTTTTATCAGCTGAAGAAACGAAAGAAGATGAAACAGTTGAATGTCATCGAATGTGGGACTTTATCTTACCCATCTCTGATAATGAAAGTGAACAGGAAGCTCTTCCAGTAAATACCAAAAGTAAAAGTATAATAGAGCCTAGTCAATTAAATCAAAAGAATAAAAACACAAATCATGTTACTAAAGAGAAATTTCCCACAAAGAAAGCTCCAGTTGCATCTCCCCACAATCAACCATCTTCGTCCAACCCTCCCTCATCATCTAAAATGCTAGTAGTTTCATATTCCATGGATTATAACATAGTGGAAGATATGAAGAAGACTCGAGCAAATATTTCTCTGCATGAACTTAGCAAGCTCAAACATCAACAAAAGTTGCTGCTTAAAGAATTAAATGCAGTACCTTCTTCTCCTCTTCCAACTAGTGTATTATCAAAGGCTACTAGAGGATCAGGTAAGCCACTATCTGATAAGGTGGATGCTACCGATGTCGGTTTGATTGGGGATAGGTCAAATTCTCATACTCCTCCTTTTCTCTTGACTTATGAGATTTACAATAGAAATTTTCATAACTGCTTAATTGATTCAGGGGCTTCATCAAATATAATGCCAGCATCAATTTGCTCTAAGTTAAATATTGAACCCCAAAAATATGCAGTTCATATTGTCTAATTAGATCGAACTGAGGTTCAAGTTTTAGGAGAAATAAATTCAGTTACTATCAGATTATTTGTTGATCCCAGGGTTGTCCAAAGAATTGATATATTAATTGTTGACATCCCTGAGTTTTATGGTTTGATCCTTACCAGAGATTGGTTTGAAAAACTTCATGGTTATATTTCAACTGATTGGCCTCACATGTGGCTTCCCTATAATGAGAAACCAAATCAAATCAGAATTGTTTGCGAAAAACATTTGACTCACATAGCAACTAAGTTTGAAGAAGAAAATCAGCCTGTAGCCTTCAATAATAGAATTCTTGGAAGCTATTCGGTTGAATCATTTTTTGGGAATTTCAATGCTCAGTAATCTCTGTTTCTTGTTAATAGTGTCATATCACAAGTCGAAAATTTCTCCAGTACCAATACTTCTTAGTGTGTTAATGTTGTAGATGAACTTGTAGATAAACCTGTAAATGAGCCTTTATTTTGGTCTTTATATTTTGATGGATCTAAATCTAATGACGGTGCAGGAGCGGGATGTATTTTAGTGAGTCTTGAAGGAGAAAAAACAATTCTATCATGTAGATTAGAATTTGAATGTACGAACAATACTACAAAATATGAAGCATTGATTCAATGTCTCTATAAAGTAATAGGCCTGAATATCCAATATCTGAAAGTATTTGGTGATTCTGAAATTGTCATTAAACTAGTAAGAAATACTCTCCATTGTCTTTCAGGTCATCTAAAACATTATCAATCACTTGTTCAAGATCTCATAACTCATTTTCTGGCATTTGACATTTCTCCTATTCCTAGATCACAAAACGCAACAACATATCTCCTGGATAATGTTGCTTCTAAACTCCTTCCGTTCGAAGACTATAGTCCAGATAGATTTTCTATTGAATTCATTTTTCGACCATCTGTCCCAGATAATTTTACCAATTGGTGTGTGTTCAATCATTATGAGGATATCTTAAATTTCTTGACATCTGAAGGATTTTATGGCAATCAAATTATTGATGAAATTGATCATGATCTTCAATTAAAGCAGAGACTCAATGAAAATCTTATTCCTAAATCTGTGGTCAAGCAAGAAGATCTTTATGATATTAAGGATAGATTCAAAAAGGTCACTAATGCAAAAATTCAAAGTTCAGCTTTAAGGTTTGAATTAGTAAATCTTGGCACTGATGCCAAAGCACAAAATGTCAATCTTGGACTTGGACTTTCATCACCTGAAAGATTTGCTTTCATCAGTTTATTGAAGAAATACAAAATGTTTTTGCTTGGAATTATGAAGATCTGAAAACTTATGATACCTCTATCATTCAACACACAATTCCAATGATCTCTTATGAGAAACCTGTATAATAGAAACTAAGGAAAATTAACCCAAATCTTGAAAGCCAAATCAAAGTAGAGTTCAATAAACTCCTTAAAGCCAAAATAATCTTTCATGTTAGACATTCTAAATGCGTCTCAAATTTAGTACCTGTGAGGAAAAATATTGGTGATATTAAGGTTTGAATAGATTTTAGGAATCTCAACAAAGCATGTCAGAAAGATAATTTCCCATTACCAACAATGGAGCAGATACTTCAATCAGTAGCAAGCTCAAAGTTAATGTCTTTTCTTGATGGTTTTTCAAGATACAATCAGATCTTGGTACATTCAGATGACAGATTAAAGACTACATTCAGAACCAAATGGGGGACATATTCTTATCAAAAAATGCCTTTTGGTTTGATAAACGCTAGAGCTACTTTCCAAAGAGCTATGGACATAGATTTCAAAGGTTTGATCAATAGGACAGTCATTGTTTACTTAGATGACATAACTGTCTATTCTAAGAAAAAGAGCAATCATTTGCATGATTTAAAGGAGATCTTTGAACGTTGCAAAAAATATGGGATTTCCTTAAATGCAAAGAAATCATTCTTTTCTCTTAATGAAGGTAAACTTTAAGGGTTTATTGTATCCAAAAATGGAATATACATTGATCCTGACAGAATAAAAGAAATTTTTGATATCCCTTTGCCACATAATAAGAAATCTATGCAATCATTCTTGGGACAGATAAATTTTGTAAAAAGGTTTGTTCTTGATTTTTCTCATATTGTTTTACCCTTGCAATCCATGATTAAGAACAATTCAGTCTTCAAATGGGGACATAACAAAAAAGAGGCTTTTGACTTGATCAAACAAGCAATCATTAATGCTCATGTATTGAGTACTCGAAATTTTTCTAGTCATTTTATTTTGTATACTTTGGCCAATGAAACATCTTATGCTACCATTTTAACACAAATCAATGATCAACAAGTAGAAGCACCCATATCCTTCTTTAGTTCTAATTTGCAGGGTGTTGATCTCAATTATTCTGAAGTTGAAATACAAGACTTCGTTGTGTTTAAGTCTGTTAAGCATTTTAGACCATTCCTCCTAAAAACACACACTAAAGTAATAGTCCCATTCTCTGTAGGGAGACAATTGCTAGTTCAAAGAGAAGTAGGAGAGAAAAGAGCTAACTGGGTAACATCTCTACAAGAGTATGATATTGATATTAAACCAGCGAAAATTGTTAGAGGGAAAGGTTTTTGCAGGTTATTGGCAAGAGCTTCCAATATACTAGATCATGAAGATTTAGATAGTACTGCACAAGTAAACGAGATAATTATCATTGACTCGAATCTCAATATGTTGATTTGATATTTTACGTAAAAAATGGATATGCTCCCTCTGAATTCGACTACAAAAACAAACTTGCCTTAAGGTTAAAAGCCAAACACTATGAAATCATTGATGATATGTTATTCAGGAGAAATTATAATTATGCTCTATTAAGATTCCTTGAAAAATCTGAAGCGCAAAAGGTTTTGCAGGAACTACATGATGGCCCAGTAGGTAGACATTTTGGAGGAGACACTACAACCCAAAAAATACTACATGTTGGATATTATTGGCTGACTTTGTTCAAAGATGCCCATGCCTACATGAGGAAATGTAAGATATGCCAAACTGCTAGCAAGAGACAAAGGAAACCAGCCTTTCCTTTACAACCAGTTAACATTGAGAAACCATTTGAACAGTGGGGGCTTGATATTATAGGAGAGATTGTTCCACATTCTTCCAAGCAACACAAATACATCCTCACAACCACAAACTACTTCACAAAGTGGGTAGAAGCAATTCCACTCAAGGTAGCCAATTCTGATGTGATTATCAAATTTATTGACCAGTTCATCATTACAAGGTTTGGTTTACCTAACACGCTTATCTTTGACAATGCATCTTATTTTTCTGGAAATAATATAGTTGAATTTTCTCTTAAGAAAGGTTTTAAGTTAAAATACTCTGAAAATTACTATCCTCGAGGAAATGGCTTAGCAGAGTCAACTAACAAAAATCTCATCAGGATTATTAAAAGAATTGTTGAGCAAAACCAAAAGAATTGGCGTAAATCTTTAATATTTGCATTATGGGCAGATCGTATAACTTAGAAGACCTCAATAGGTACTTCTCCTTTTAACTTAGTGTATGGGAAAGAAGCGGTAATTCCACCAAATTTAGCCCTCCCATCTCTAGCCCTAGTACAATTCATTGAAGAAACTCCTTCTTCATCTATTCAATTAAGGTTTGGTCAAATTATTAAATTGGATGAGGAAAGAGAAAAGGCCAAAATTACTCATGCTAAAAATCAGCAAGTCATTAAATATTCTTTTGATGCAAGTTCAACCGGCTCAAAAACGTTAGAAATTGGTGATCTCGTTTTGAAATGGGACAAAGCACATGAAGACAAAGGTAAGCATACCAAATTTTAGAAGATTTGGCTTCGACCATTTCAAATCGTTGAAAACATAGGCTCATCGATGTTTCTATTGTAGGACCTATCAGGAAAGAGAGATTCCCTTCTTGTGAATGGGCTTATCTTAAAGAAATTATTTTCCTAAGGAGGTAACCCCTTCTTACCTATACATATTCTTTATGCAAATTTTGGTTTCTTTTAGAAATAATATTGTAAATAGTCTACCATTAGCTTTCTACTATTGAAAAGCTCTTTGAAAGAATATTGTGACTACTTGCTTTTAGAAATAGAAACTTTCAAGGAAATTATTACAGTTTTGTAAATTAGATAAAAAAAAATAGAAAACTCTGAAATCCTCTTTAAATTTGTGAAATCTTTCAAACCTTGAAAACACAGTAAATCATTTTGAGTTTTATGAGTCGAGAAAGGTTATTTATAAAAAGGTAAAGACTTCCTCCAACTAAGCATCTACAACTCTTTAATTTTCATCCATAAACTCTTAAGGAGTCAAACATTCACCCCATCCACTAGGTTTATGATTTTTCAGAGTGTAATTCTAAAATATATCTTATTTAAAAGATAAGAAGTCTCATTACGAGATTGCTTACCATGATCATAGAGAATTAGTTAAGCTAACATTACCAATACTGCATACCAAAACAGGGTAGTGGCTTAAATCAAAAGACAAGGGGTCTCATCGCGAGCCAACTTGTTCAGTTTAATTACAACCAATGAATGGCATTGTCATATTCTGGCCACCAAACCAGGGCAATGGCTTTTAATCAAATAAAATAATAAAACAAAATATGAAAAAATATATATATTTTAGATATATCTTTCTGAATTTATCTTTAAAATATTATACTCTTAGATGGATGGGACAATGAATAATTGACGGTTAAAAGGTAACCCTTTTGAGATTATAGATGTTTGTTGGCAACAATGGCACTACCTGTGACAAAAGAGTAAATTTAAAAGCTAAGTTGGAGGAGCTCCCTACTTTATCTTTAACAACCAATCAAAGCTTGAACAAACCAAAAAAAAAAATATTTATGATAAGGATTTGTAAAAGAAATTGCAAAATTGATCTCTTTGTTTTTGCAGAGTAAAATTTGTATCTAAATAATTCCAAGATAGTTCCCTTTTCCTCAATTGATTCTACTTAAGAAAGTGTTAGAAATTTCATTATTTTATTCAGAGATAACTAGTTCTTCTAATGAATTGTCAATTGTTGTGCTATACAACAACACCCCCCCCCCCCCCAATTCAAATTTTTAATCTTAGTATAAAGATACTAAATAAGAAATAGGTCCCCTTTAGGATATAAAAAACAATAAAACCTTTTGAGTAAAATAGATTTTCCATGCTTTTCATATAAAAGTTGCTTTATGAGTGTTTGGAATCGCTCATCGCAAATCGCAATTGCTTAAGACCAATGAACATATGTTTGAAAAGTTGTGATGCGATCAAAGTCATCACTAATGCCTCATCGCAAAGTTTTAAATTGAAAAATCCATTTATAAACATGTGATGTGATATAACTATCACATTTCACATATCGGTAATTATGAGGAATAAGTTAGGGCATTCCGTTGAAACCTTGTGATGCGATAAGGCTATCGCATATCGCATCGTGCCAATCCTAGGAAAACGTTGAAACTTTGCAATGCGATGTGACTATCGCAATCACATATCGCATACCGCGCTCCCAATAGAAATAAGTACCATATATTATGAGCACTCACGATATAATGCTAAATCAAGTATAAAGAAAAAACATGATTTGCCAAGTTTGAAACACACCCACCAACTCTATGTGCCAGCTCATCATTCATCGCAATTGCAACAATACAAGGAACTCTTTCAGAGATAGCCCTTGTAACTCCCGATTTGTGATATGTGATGGCTCTACACGTATTAAAATAATACAATCACTAATCACAAAATTGCAGAGTTTTGACACCTGTTCTAAAAGGACCATTGGAAAACTTGCAATGCGACATATATTAGTTCGGCATTAAAGCTCATGCTATGAGGATAAGATAATGCATTTAGAGGCAGTTATGGTTACAATCCTTTAAGGATTTCATCCTTTCTGACTATGTACTATATGAGATCTTTTGATGTGCATAACTACTTTTAGTCTATAATTAGTTGTATTGGCTCCTCTCAGAGTTTTTTTCCTATCACGCTCCTCTTTCTGATTTTGCAGTGTAAATCCAGAATCAAGCAGGTAGTTAAGATGTCTAAGAGAACTCAAAAGGCAAAATCTCCCCTTACAGTGGAAGAAGGACAAGAAAAATTGGTGTTAATCTCAGATACCACCTGTCTAGGCTTTGGCAAGACCTTGTGGGAAGGCATATATACTCTGGTTGAAAATGAAGTTCTGAAGGAGATAGAGGAAGAAGCAATAGCTGATGGAATTGATAAATCAGAAAACACGCTCAATGATTTAGCCAACTCCTTCCTCCATCGAATAGTAGCCCGTGCAAATATTTTACCATATAATGATATGGTAAGATGGGTAATCAAGAGCATTAAAATAACGGATAGAGCTTTCTTCACAGCTGATGGAAGGATGTTCAGATCCTTCAAACCGGAGGATGTCAAGAGAATGTATCACCTGCCAGATCCCCAATGACACTACAACAAAGCATTCCTGGAAGCTTTCGCCAAGGATAATGACATTGAATCAGACCCTATCAAGCAATGAAGAAACTTTCCTAACAAGCACAAACATGAATCATCTGGTATGTAGTCTGTGGACTCCTTGTAATTTCCATATTGTTATGTTGCTGCTATGAGGTGTAGACTCTTTGGAAGCCTCAATTCTGCTAGATTTTCTATTGAGATGGTTCCATTGATAGAAGCATTGGTAAACTCCTTTGTCATGGACTGGGAAACTATCCTATCGGACAAAATGGCTAGCCAAATACTAGATTATAGAAAGAACAGATTTGTCACTACCCGAGTTGTGCCCCCATTCCATATGAGTGCTTACATAGTTGACACAATTTGTTTTAGTTCCGACTTTCCCATACTAGGTTGGAAACAGATTGTTCAGGACCCAACCCCCATTCATATTTACCATAAATACTTATGGAAGTATGAACAAGAATCATTTACACAGGATTTTCCATGGTTTCATTTTACCCGTCCATCAAGCTATCTTTAATAAACCTGTTCCTCAGCTGTCTCACGAGGCTAGCATTGATTTAACCTCAACTGACAGTTGGTTCAGGGAAGAGGTGTTTACCTATGTTAGGGTTTTTGGCAGTATTACAGATCCTCATGTTCTTCCACTTTACATTCCAGATAAGCTTTTAGCCAGGGAGGTAGCCTACCAGATAGTAGAAAAAGGGATGACTAGAAATCTTAAAGACTCCAAGAAAAAATTGTGGCCTGCTTTTCCTCTTCACTGTGCCACTTACTCATTACATGATTTTAAACATGCCGAGAAAGAAGAAAACAAGACAAAGTATTTGAGTCTAGCCATTATCCCTAAAAGACAATATGACCCAAAGAAGGTTGCTTTCAATTTCACCACTGAGATGAAGGTTAATAAATTCTTGCATGAGGAAGATGAGTTTGATGACTTGTTTGCTTCAACAGAATTATTCTCAATAGTAAGTCATCTAGAAAAAATCAAATTGAGTGCTGAGAAAATGGGAAAATTCATTGAATACAGGACACATAGGTTACGACAATACCTCTGGATTTGGTAAGTATTACACCAATCATTCAGCAGGCAGAACACAGCGGAGAGCAGGTAATTGAGAAGGTTCTGAAGAAGTTCAGACAAATAATAAGGGCAATGAACAACTAACCAATGATGTTCACATTGATCAGATATTGATTAAAGAATGGGAGAAATTTGATCAACAGATCAAAAGTCAGAATGATCCTCAAAACATTATCACATATGCGCCTCCTAAAACATAACGGCCCATTATTCCTGATATTGTGATTGAAGAGACACCCAACAAAGAAATAGCTCAGAAAAGAGATAGAAATAATCCCTGAAAATCCTTCAGGGGAGATTACATTGAATATTGAGGAGGTTCCACCCTTGGATGTGTTTTACACCACAAAACATAGGGTTGTATTCAAGAGGCGGAGAAAAAAGAGGAAAGTAGATCAAACATCATTCGTTGCTCCTCAATATGAATTTATGAATGTCATATGGAAAGATTCATAGGTCAATCTTTTTGAGGATTTGACTAGGTTATCTCAATTTGTAGGGGCATACACCACTGCTACAATTGATAAGGCAACTGAAGTGAATAAATTGATCAAAGAAAAGGATCAAAAGATTAATTAGCTTGAAGAACAATTGGCAGTAGAGTAGCAAAAGGTTAATCGACTTGAGGAACAGTTAACAGTAGAGAAACAGAAGAATGAGTAGCTCGAGTAACAATTAAACCTAGAAAAGCAGAAAATTGACCAGTAGGCCATTAAGAGACAACAACAACTATCTCAGGAGCTCGAGCAACTTAAATTTATGCATCAACAAGAGAAGAAAATCACACAGCTACAATTCTCCTTGGGACAATTCAGATATTATCCCAAGATTGAAGAGTTCAAAAAGGAAGCCTTAGAGGCAAATAAGGCTTTATCTCAACATCTAAATCTACTTTGCCAGAAAATATCTTTTATTGATCCATTATGCATCATAACAACATCACTGATTGACCAAGCAGTTAATACCAGGTTAGAATTTGAAGATGCGGATGATAAAGTCACAAATTATCTTTCCTGGTAAAGCACAGAAGATGGAAGAGCTGCTAACTTACCTAAAATTGAAGAGTCTCATAAAGAGATATTGTTTTCGGAATGGGAAACACAGTTGATAAAAGCAGAAAGAGGTACCTCCAGGGCTAGGGCTATAATGAATAATGTTATTGAGCTGGTAAATGATAACTTATATGGTGCCAATTTAATTTCTGGTTGTTCCCCGGGAAAACTTCCAAAGGCAAAAGTTTTATAGAAGCAATGGAAGCAAGATTTGGACACCAAGGAAGAGAAGCTCAACAGAGTACAAGGTCTTAACTAGGATGTGCATTAGTCCTTTTTTGTCAAGCCGCACAACCAACAGATGACTATCAAGTGCCTTGTTGATGCCATTGATAGCATGATGCCACATACACAGGAAAGTTACACTCCAGGATGAGTCATCCTCCAGAGATCCAAAAAATGCACTCAATTTGTTGGTTGAAGATACAAGAGAAAGCATTATTAGATGCGATGAATCTATTCAAAGGATATCGTGATACTATTTTTGAAATTCAAATTCCATATTTTGATGAAGGCAGTTCGAACAACTCTCAGCAATTTTTATGGATAGTTTGTTTTTAATTTTACTATAAAGACCCTTTCATGTCATTTTAGAAAGGGTCCTCAATTTGTATAAAAACTAGACTTGAGAAGTTTTCACTTCTGCACTTCTTAATTTATTTTTTTATAAGTCGTGGATCGAGGTTTAGACTTGTTGTGAAAGAGCGTCATAAAGACTCACATTTTTGTATCTCCTTGGAGTTTCCAGAATAAAAAGATTGAACCAGAGTGTTACTTGCATAACGGGACTCAAATGCATTTTGTACTTCTATCACTGTTATTTTGTCTTGTTTTATGTAATTAGCATTCCATTGATTTGTTATTGTTGATGTAATCACATGTTTCAAACAACTCTGTATTATCTCACTTTTGATTGATCTAGAGTTGTTATATTATATACATATGTCAACGATAAATATTAGTATGTTATGCGATATGTTTTCACATTACTTTGTTTAATTTCTTAAACAAAGTAATCATTATTTAAATGCATCTTTCTGTGGATAAGTAAATAATCTATATTATTATTTGTCTGCTAGGAATCATCAAGAATCGTATTATTATGAGATCACACATGTTATATAGATATATCTGTATATTTTAGACCTTATGGATTAAACCACCTATCATCTTTTTATACATTTAAAACACCCATTCATCAAACCATACTTTATTGGGATACTGGTCCCATAATATCTAGTCGGAGTCACCATACCAAACGGATAAGGAGCTACACTAAGGTCCGAACCAAGTGGTTATCCCCCAATGTTGGTGCTATGATTTTAGAGGCATCAATAGGAGGGAAAAAATTCAAAATTATAAAATATGTTTTCATTTTCTCTAGCATGGCAACTTATGTGTCACATGGACATAATATGTTGGTACAAGCCTTGGAATATAGTCAGATCACACATTAGATCCTAGCACATGATTTAAGTTACAACCAAAAATGTGTAACAATTTTGAAACTTCCATGTTCCACCTCGATTTCCACGCATATGGTGGAAAATATCATGAACCCAAGTATTGGGTTTGTGAAAAATATAGTGTTTTACACGAACATCAAACCGTTTCTAAAAATTCAATACAGTCACAAAGTTACACCATGTTCTTTGAAGCAGTTTTGTATAAAATTTCAGTAAAAACCAGATTGGCAAAAATTGTAAAATCATTTTTGGGCACAATTTCCGAGGCCATGGAATCGAATTACGAAAATAAAAGAGAGGTTATTTTTTATAATATAACCAATTAGGCTCCATATAAAAATATCCCTAAAATACATCATGTTCGAGAAGTGATAATTAGTTCTTTAACACCAATTTGTATAAAATTTCAATAAAACTAGAATTATGAGATTTTCGTCTAGAATTGTAAATTTGTTTTCTGATTTTAGGGGATTGGATATTGTCATTCCTTAATGGATTTTATGTATAAATAAAGCCTCAAAGGGCACAGGAATAAGGTTTTTCATTATTGTAAGAGCAATTTTTTTCATTAATGTAATAGAGGATATCAGTGATTAGTTTTTGGAGAGATTTAGAGAGTTGATTTGTAATAGAGATTTTTGATGGGAATAAATAATTGATGGTTGTTGAATTGTGGTACATCTTCTTAGCTTGATTTCATATTTTTTGAGCAGCACTAACCTCCTGGGAAGGGCCCCTTAGTTTGGGTAAGTGTTGCTATGCTTTGTACATTAGTTTTAAATCTAGCAATTTAGCTTTATTTTGGAATGAATTTATGTTAGATAAAACTTAGATCTATTTAATTTCTCTATTTCAATTTAGTGTTTAGTACTTCTCTTTAGATTTAAGAAGTGAATTCTATTTGACTACATTTTTTTTATGTTCTTTTCAAATTTTCATTAGATTTGTATTTCACATAGTATTAGATTCATTGCTTTATTTTCAGATCTGTTAAGTAGAATGCATTATGATCAAATTCAAATTGAGTTTTCTCAGGATTAAAGCGTCAAACAAATTTAAATTTGTTTCTTAACACATTTTAATATCTCGAATTTCAATTTACGTAATTTCCATACTTAATTTAATACTTATTCAGAATTTCAAATTCCAACCTTTATGTACTTAATTGAGTACTAGGTTCTATACTAGAACAGAGTATTAAAAATATATGTAATTTGTATTCTTTAATTGGTTGAAGCTTTGCAGCTACTTGGTAAAATATTCCTACAAAAAATAAGAACTTGCAATATATCTCTAAGCATGCTTAGCATTTATTTTTTGATAGTTTGTTAACGCTTTGCTTGTAGTTTATTGCCTCACCTTCTTTACTTGCCTCGTATGCTTTTGCTTACAGTTGCCAACATTTACTTTTCTGCAATTTACTTCTTTCGGTGTGTTTAATGGGTTTCATCACTATATGATTAAAATAGTTGAAGTCTCAAGACCTAATAATCTACATAAATAAAACCACATGAACATTGTTAATAAAATATTGTGGTTCAAAACCTTATACGCATTAGAGTCCCATAATCTAGTGACAAGTGATAATCCTTAGTGATGAGTTCTTTCTAGTGTTAGTTTTTAGCATATGCTAGAATAGGCTCTAATCCTACATTTCATGTGCTTGCATCTATAAGTCGTATGACCTCGGATTGATAAGTAAATGTTGGAATTAGAATACATATAATTCCACCAACATTTTTAGTGTCGTTGTCGGGGAGGTGCTAAAGGGATTTGAGCATAGTTTCTTTCAAAAAATTTCTGTGATCTTAGTTGCAGGGCAACTATAGGGCGAAGATTGTACATTTAGACATGAGTGAAGAGCCATGCATCCACTATGGTGGGGTTTCTCCAAAGTCTAGTTGTCTCTAGATGATTTTCTAGTTTCTTTTTCATATGCATAGAATTAAAGGTAGGATCTAAAACCTCATTTTTCTTTATTTTTTTTGCAAGTGTGTTTTCCTTTAGATTGATTCATGGAAAGAACAGAAGCCTAACTTGTGTGAACAAATAATCTAGTGACATCAAGGTCTTAGTAGCAAGGTGGCACTTTGAGTACATGATTGGTTTGCTTGCATTTGTTTTATGTGTGTTTCCTTTTCAATTCTTTACAATTTTAAAGATTTTTGGTACTTTAAAGAACTACAAAAACTAATCATAGTGCGGGATGGGGATTAACAACCAGAAAAGAAGTACCCAAGGATGATAAAGATCTTGGGATAACTCCCTCAAATCCTAGTAGTAGATGGGATATCTTTTTCTCAAGAAGAACAAATATTGACAGCAATCAAGAACTTATTTGCCTCTCTAGATGTGATAGAAGAACAAAAAATCCATGAACCACATCCACTGAAAGATCTTCACCCTTGCAATATTGTTGAAGAAACTAAATAATCAGGGACCATATCCAATGGAGAGCAACCATTAGAACCTGAGATTGAAGAGTTTTTGACATGCCTATCTGCAGATCCTCTAAGCACACAAGAGGATAATCACCTAATGCTAGAATATCTACTGGCATGGTAAAGGAGGATATGATAAATGAGCCAAGTAAAGAGGTAAACCATGACCATTTTGATTTTATTGAAATTTGGTTTCAAGAAACTATAAGGCCATATCAATAATTCATTCTTCCTTACTTCTTGACATCATCATTAAAATTGTTGGTACTTCATAATCAAGCACGCATTAAGGACTATATTATGAACTTCAGTATGAGTGAATTTTTACAACTATTGCGCACATGGTTACGTTGGACATACTCATATACTTGAGGAGAGGAATTTATTTTTCTCTGATAGAGTAGGATCGTAATAAATAAATAAGTGTTGCATATAATAGTTAGTTTAGTTATAAAATATGGTGCAACATATGTATCATTTGTTTTGTATAAGTGGGAATGTTAATAACTAAAGGCAATATGGGAGATCTATGTTTCTATTGCATAATTTTGTTGAGGTCTCTTTCAGTTGCATAGTGTTTTAATGAAGATTTTCATTCAATATTATTTCCAACAACAACATGGTTCAACTATTACTTTTCTTTCCCATTTATTATTTCTTTTTTATAGTTAGATTTGTATATAGTTTTTCTTTTTAATAAAGTAAGATATGACCATTATGTTTGGAATCTTATGTGAATTTGGGAATTATTGCATTACAACACTATCTAATATTGCACACCAAATGTTTGGCACCTTGTTTCAGGTAATGGGTACCTAGAATTTTGGTACCAATTTGTTATTTTGCAAAAAAAAAGTAGGATTCAAGTATATTGTTCATCTGGGATGCCTAAATATTGGAAGCATATTTTCAAAATCGGAAAAGGCATCTTCATCAATGGAATGGAACACTTGGGGGAGTATTTGATGTTATCTTTATTTTTTCCTTAAGTTGTTAAAAATTGTGCATTCATGATTTATCATTAATACCAGTATTTCACAAAGATGATTGAATAAACAATCTTTTTTATCGAAGTTGAATCAAATGATAATTCTTAACTATTCATGGTTCATATATCTTTGATGTTTTAGAATTCCATTTTTCTTATTCAAATAGATTTTTGATTATCAATACAAAACAGTTGCTCAAAATATAGTTACCAGAGCATACTAAGGGGATTAAAACAAAGTTAAAAGGTCCATACCATGATACTAATGAAAAAATGAACTTGAATACTATAACCATAACACCAAAGCATGATCTTCGAGCATCTTTATTAAGACTTTCAATAGAGTTGATGAAGTCTCTACTCATAGTGAAACACTACTTTAAAGGTGAAAGCATACATGAAAACTCTTATTAGTAGTCTTTAGGTGTCTTTGGTTATTCTTTGGCAACCTCATCAATCTCACATTAAAAATGACTCATTCATGCTATGTCCTTTGAGCACCTATACGTACCTTATGCGTCCAAGACATTATGTAGGTAATCTAAGTCACTTTGAAAGGTGTCATCCTATGCCTTTATGGGTTTTTTGAAGCCGCTCCCCCATCTACCAATTGCAAAATAAATGACCACAATATAAAACTAAAATGGTAGAAAACATGGGAATAGAGCCTTCAGTGTAAAACATGTTTAAGAGGTTAACCCGTCGAGGCTATGGACGCCTTTCGACAGTGGGTACTAACTTGTGATACCACTAGGAAAACCCATTGGGGTTATGGATTCTCATGGGAAATGGGGCATTATGCCTAAAGAAGTGTCAACCAAGCCAAGGCTTTTTGTCTGCACGTACGATGGTTACTATATAGTGTTACAATAAAAGAAGCATGCGTGGATGAAGTCAAGGATAAAAATGAACTCCATAAATTTGCTTCTAAAGAAAGGTCTTGAGGTAATCTTGAATCCTCTATCATTAGCTTTTCATACTATATCTAAGGTCTAATTGTCTTAGAAGTGGGACCTATAAACACAGAGAATTAATGAAACTCAACTCCACAACTTATCTATAATACTTGGATAACTATAAGACTTTGGTATTTGGTTAGTAATAACTAATTTTTCATTGGTTCATCATTTGTTTTGATCATAAAAATCCTCCTACCTACAAAGAAGGAGAGTCCCTTAAATTTATAAAAGGTTTATTTTTCTTGAGCATAAAACTGTTAAATATTGATAAAATCATATATAATGAGTGATTTGAAATTTCTTTTATGCTTGGTCTTAGTTTAGCATCATTTTAATAAATCTAATGCGACTTATTTTTGTTTAGTATTCATCTCATTAGTTCTGTTGTTTTGTTTTCAAGGTTCCTTTGTACTAGAGCCATCTCAACAACCCTCCTCACTTCTTCGGTACCTCAACTTGTTTGCATGAGGACATGCAAAACCTCAAACATGGGGGGAAGTGGTTGTTGGGACCTTTTCAACATCGTCATTTAATTATCTTCAGCTTTTATCATATTAGATTGGCACTCATGAACTCCAGCTCTTCCAAATCATTCTAGACTCTCAGCGTTATTTTGCCTCATCTTTAGCTTCATACAACTTCCATTGGAGCCTTTGGTACAAATCAAAATTCAAAAGGTATACATGAGGTAAAACATGTTTAAAGGCTCTTTAACTCATTAAAATTTAAGGAATCTTGACGATTAACCACTTCCTATTACATAAATCTCCACCTTTCCTAAACCACCTTTAAACCCTTCATTTCCAAATCTATCCATGCATATTATAATAAGACCATAAGAATGAAAATCAAAGTATTTTGGTACACGAATACAGAGAAATATCTATAGTTTCTTCTCCTTGTACATCATAAATCATTCACAAAATCATCATCTAAATTCTCTTAATAAGAGGATGAAGTCATTGTTGTTTATCTAAGAAACAAATTGTAATGTGAATAATGGTCTTACAAAGATTCCAACCCTTATCCTCATCCTTACCTTATATCATCCACCATTCCTTCCTAGTCCATATTTTGTTTTTCCTCGATTTTTTCTACCTTGTTGTGAAACACATCAAATCTGTGATGGTATGACAATTTAGCTTTAATAACCTACACTAAGAAACAATGTCATAGGCGAGGATTTTGTTTGCATGAGGGAATGCAAAGTCTTTGGCATGGGAGAGATGTTGGGCCCTAAATATTTCATATCATTCAGTATATAAAGACTCTATTCATGAGCCATATTCCCACATTTAAGATATTATTCATAGCATTATACCATCAACTTCCACTAAATGAACCTCTTCTACCCTGTGGTTAATTATGATGGATTTCTTATCTTTTTGGTGATTAAACATGTTTTTAACATGGTTTTATCAATAATGGTTTACTAATGTGGTTATGTGTCTAAGAAGCATGTTTGAATATGGAAATCTCAATGACAATTTGGTAGTTCAACAATTCGGTACTTAGTTCTACACTTATGGAGGGAAAAAAATTCAAAAGTATAAAATATGTTTTTTTTTTTCTCTAGCATGGTAAATTAGGTGCCACATGGACCTAATATGCTGGTAAAATATTTGGAAAATACTCATCTCACATGGGATCCTAGCATATGATTTAAGTTACAACCAAAAATATGTAACAGTTTTGAAACTGCCATGTTCCACCTCCATTACTGAGCAAATGGTAGCGAATCTCAAGAATCTAAGAAATGGGTTTGTGAAAATATACTAATTTACTTGGATCTCAAATTGTTTCCCAAAATTCAATAAGGTTTCAAAGTTACAAGAGGTTCTTCGAAGATGTTTTCTATAAAATTTCTACAAAACCTAGATTGGCAAAAAATCTAGACAGTCATTTTTGGGCGTGATTTTCGAGGCCACGGAACCGAATCAAGAAAATAAAAGAGAGGTTATTGTTGATAATATAACTAGTTAATATCCATAGAAATATGTTCCTAAAATAAATCATGTTCGATAAGATATGGTTAGTTCTTTAACACCAATTTGTATAAAATTGCAAAAAAACTAGAATTATGAGAATTTCCTCTAAAATTGTAAATTCATTTTCTAAGTTTAGGGGATTGGATATTGTCCTTCCTCAATGGATTTTATGTATCAATAAAGCCTCAAAGGGAAGAGGAATAAGGTTTTTCTTTATTGTAAGATGATTTTGTTCATTATTGTAATAGAGGAAATCAATGATTAGTTTTTGGGAGATTTAGAGAGCTGATTTGTAACAAATATTTTTTATGGAAATAAAGAACTGATGGTTGATTAATTGTGGTACATCCTCTTAGCTTGATTTGAGATTTTCTTAGAAACACTAACCACCTGGGAAGGGCCCCTTAGTGTGGGTAAGTGTTTCTATGCTTTGTAGATTAGTTTACATCTAGCAATTTAGTTTTATTTTGCAATGAAGTTATCTTAGATAAAACTTAGATATATTTAATTTCATGCCTTCAATTTAGTGTTTAGTACTTCTATTTATGTTTAAGAAGTGAATTTCATTTTATTGCATATTTTATTTGATGTTGTTTTCAATTTTTCATTAGATTTATATTTCACATAGTATTAGATTCATTGCTTTATTTTCAGATATGTTAAGTAGAATGCATTAGGATCAAATTCAAATTGAGTTTTCTCAAGCTTAAAGAGTCAAAAAAAAAAAAATTTAACTGGTTTCTTAACACATTTTAATATCTCGAATTTCGATTTACAAAATTTCCGCACTTAAGTCAATACTTATTCAGAATTTCAAATTCCATCCTTTCTATACTTAATTCAATACTAGGTTATGTACTAGAACAACGTATTAAAAATATATGTAATTTGCAATTTAGGATTCTTTAATTGATTGAAGCTTTGCAACTACTTGACAAAATATTCCTACAAAAAATAAAAACTTGCAATATATCTCTAAGCATGATTAGCATTTATTTTTTCATAGTTTGTTAACACATTTCTTGTAGCTTATTTCCTTGCTTTCTTTACTTGCCTCATACGCTTTTGCTTACAATTGCTGACATTTAATTTTCCATAATTTACTTTTTTTGTGGTGTGTTTAATGGGTTTCATCACTATAGGATTAAAGCCATTGAAGTCTCAAGACCCAATAAGCTACATATATAAACCACGTGAACATTGTTAATAAAAGATTGTGGTTCAAAACTTGATAAGCATTAGAATCCCATAGTCCATTGACAAGTGATAATCCTTAGTGATTATTTCTTTCTAGTGTTAGTTGTTAGCAAAGGCTAGAATAGGCTTTAATGCTGCATTTCTTGTGCTTTCATCTCTAAGCCTTACAACCCCAAATTCATAATTAAATGTTAGAATTAAAATACATATAATTCCAACAACACAACATGTGACCTTTCTCCTCCTTTTTCTCCTAATTTCCATTATTTTCATAAATACATGTGCTAAAATGCCATTTTTCCTTTCCAAAGCCTTAGCCATTGCCTTTGCGAATTTCCTTAGCAATAAACAATCATAAGTGATCCCAATCACTAGGATTTTGTGCAACATTCAGCGTCGAATAAGTGTCCCATCATGCGTGGTTATTAATTTGCATTTATTTAATTTTACTACATGGAATTTTCACTATGGTTGTTACACTTAACCCTCAATTGGTATCTCTATGTCAATGGGTAGTGTTGGGCTCGTGATGAGTAACCTTGTGCTCAAATGGACTTTTATTTCAGAGAGAAAGTATTAGAGTTTTCCTAGTACATTGTTCCATTTCTATACTTTTGGGTACAATTGGTATTGTTTAAGAAGTGGTCCATATTTTTTAGGCTTAAACCCTGGGGGAGGAGTGTTGACTATAAAGATGCAAATGAGAAGTGAGCATAGAAGATGAAGTAGCAACAACGAATAAGAACAAGATGAAATTCATCATCATTTATTGATATTTACAGCAACATCAATATCATGAGAATTGTAATGAGTATCACTATTTTTTTTTATACAAAATATTTATTAGTGGAGAGAGTACTTAACTAGCAGCCATAAGGTGTCCAAAACTGGAGGCATTCAAATCAGAGGCAATATATTTTCAAGGGGATCATATCATATATGCCCAGTTTATGGAGAAACAATAGTGACTGTTATGAATATAATTCATAACAAAATAAATAAATATAAATACTAAGTAATCAAGTAATGATTATGTTAAGAAGTCATTAGTTAAAAGAAAAGGCATGTCTAAAAGACATGCCCGATCACGAAAAGACACCTGCTTAGGTATATATATATATATATATATATATATATATATATATATATATATATATATATATATGCAGGTCCTCATTGTAACAATCATTACTTGTACATTTTTATATATTAATAAATTATTATTATTAAATACCTCTTGTGTATTTTTACATTCAAGCCTACAAGCTATCAATTTTTATGCTCCAGTGGTATCAGAGCCATGGCGCACAATATAATCATGTGGGTCTTTGAAAGTTATTCACTGCACAATGTGTCATTACATTAACGCCTTGATTACGTTTAGTAGTTTAATAAAATTCAAGAAGTATTTTAGAGATTAGAAGAATCATGTGCAGAAGTTAAAGCATGTCGAAAGGAAATCGATAGTAAGGAAGATGATAGAGACAGTGAAGAAACAAAAGAAGATGAAGCAGTAGATGATTATAATGTTCAATATTATGATGAAGGCATATCAAGGCCATCAAGTGTTCCGTTGATACCTACGGGCCCAAGACCTGTTGTTCCTATTGTATCTATTGAAATTGTTCTATTTTTGTCACAATCTATCAGTGCATCAGGAAGACTAGGAGTTGGGGATTCTATGGCTTCAAATAACATGTTCTGTCTCAAAGTTCACATGTGCCTCCATCATACAAAATGGTTATTTTTGGAAGGAATAAAAGTACTTACGTTGGGCATGTTCCTCTTTCGGTCTTGAGTGCTAACACTCTAGCAATGACAAGTCCCTCTAAAGTTTCCACTGCTTCACATTCTAGTGGTTTTATGCAAAACTCTCTTTCATCTTCTTTGTTACCTCCATGTACAATTCCAAGTTCTCCTCAATCAAGTCATAGGATGGAAATGCATAATGAATATTCCTCAAGTCAGACAAGTTGTGATGCCTCGCCTTCTTCATATGGGGCTATTGGATCATATATTCACACATCACAATTATCTTTCTTGATTGGATCTAAAAAAGAGCAGCATATTTGTGGTGCTGCTAATCAGAGTGAGCATCATGTGGGCTTCACTTTTGGCTTAGTGACTCTTGAGATGATAAATCGACAAAGATCTCATGGGCACATGCTAGATGTTGAAGATTCCAATTCTCGTGTACAAGAAAAATATTTCAATGTGGACCAGCTTGATCACCAACCAAGTTTATTGAATTAGCATATACATCACCAACCACGTAGAGGGAAGAACATGAAAGCTTTCCAAGTTCATTCTAAGCTTGAGGGTCATGATATGAGAGTTTAGTAAGACACAATGAATGATCTTGGTATGTGGGGACCCCCAATGCATGTATATCCATCTAGTGATGTCAAGCAGGTTAGTCCTATCATGTCAGAAGAATTTCCTCATCTTGACATCATCAATGACTTGCTTGATGATGAACAATATCGAGGCAAATCCCTTAGTGCAATGTTGTAGCATCCAAGTGGGCATCATTTAAATCGAAGCATTCCTTTCCCTGGGCTTGAAAGGAGAAATTCAAGTCATTTGCTTCCAGAAGCAAATCTCGTCAAAGGAGATAGGGTTGAGATATGAGTGTATATGCTTCAATGGATGGTTTATTGCGATGGTGTGTTCTACATTTTAGGGCACCTTCCTCAAGAACCATTTGGCATTGTGTATGACCCAGTCAATTTGCATCCAGATAGAAGAGTGTCTGATCGTATTGAACTAGAAGATATATTGGACAACACTGGAAGACATGCAAATAACCTAGATACTGGCAAGCCTTTCACATATATGATATTCAGCCCTGAGCCGAACTAAGAATGAAAATGCGACAATGTGTGGTTGTTAGAGATGAGAATGAATTTATAGGTCAAAACATGTTATTGCTCTTGAGGGTGATACAAGACTTCCCATTGAGATATTAGATGAAATTCATATGTCTGAGTACGTGGACTCACTGGTTCGATGGATTGCAAACGATATCAGTTTACCGTAAGTACCAAAAATCCTATGGAGAAGCTTAAATATCCTTCATCTTAATTGCTAGTATAGCATTGTGAATAAAAGATTGTTTCGTTCTGAGAATGGCTTCATGACACTTATTGAAACCCTGAGCCAGCATTTCTATATAAACAGACGGAAGGGCGAAACTGGTAACCTAGTTGGCAGGGATACTGTGAACATTTGTCGAGATATAGTTACGCTTGCGGAGATTACAGGCTTCAATGCAGAGAACGATGTTTTTGTTACGGGCACGCAGTCCCGTGCCGAGGGTCTCTATGGTATACTGTGTGTGCTTTACTTTAGCGGCTGCTACAAGCATGACAATATGAGAATCATGCGTATCACCGAGGCCATATTTAACACTCAACGATTTGATCTGTCCGAAATTGTCCTTCACGTAGTCTCTTTCATCGCGATTGATCCATATTTCTCTAGTGTGAATCTCATCTGCTATACAGATATCACCTATGCTTATTGTAGTGAGTCATTTTAGAAGGTCGTTGTCACCGCATTGTATAGTACACTGAAAGTTCTAGTCTACCATTTCTTTGATTCATGCGAGCCAAATGTGAATAGTAATTGACACTGGTTTAGGGTTGATGAAGAATACAATGATCGATCAGCCACACTAGAAATGACTTTGAAGATTTGTGTCAGCTCTATGCAAAATATGGCGCCGAGCTTGTTAACATCATAGTGTTGTCAGGCTACTTCAAGTTGATAAACTGTTCGAATCTAATTCTGAACTATGCATTATTGCATCCAGAAGAAAGGAATGTGTCTTTTAGTAGCAAACACTTGTTGTACGCCACGATTATGCCACGATTAGGTTGAAACATGTTATTGCATTAGGCACTTGAACTACAAGCACAGGATGAGGATGAAAATGCATCTCAAGTCCAGCCTCGAAATCCTAGTGGTAATGATCATCATAATTACATGAAGGTTCGATGACCTGTGCAAGGGGTGCAAGTTGGGTGTTTCAGTTGTTGGTCACCAACAGTCAATAGATAGACATACATGTCCACAATGGATAGACACGACCATCCAAGACAATTTAAAAAAAAAAAAGATAAAAATTAAAAAATTTATAAGTTCTTAAATAAAAGGATTATAGTTTACCTTTGTTAAATTATAAAGTTAAATTATAATAGAATTTTATAGAGTTAATTTTTAATAATAATTAATATTATTATTTATTATTATTACTACAAAGAAAATATTTAGTTTTAAAAATATATATATATATATAATTATTCAAGAAAAATAAATAAAAAAATCAATATTAAAAAAATTATTTATTCAAAATAAAAATAAAAATTTCAAGGGAATATTATAAATGAGCTATAAGATGAGAGAAATGGCCAGATTATCCAGATTATATACATCGAGGGTGACAGGTACTAAGTGAAGAAAGTCCACAGTGTTAAAGCTTTGAGGACAAAGACTTCGAAGGGAAAGGACTATGTTATGAATATAATTCATAACAAAATAAATAAATATAAATAATATAAATACTAAGTAATCAAGTAATGATTACGTTAATAAGTCATTAGTTAAGTGAAAATGCATGTCTAAAAGACATGCCCAGTCACGAAAGGACACCAACTTATATATATATATATATATATTATATATATATATATATATATATATACACACGCAGGTCCTCATTCTAACAATCATCCCTTGTACATTTTTATATATTAATAAATTATTATTATTAAATATCTCTTGTGTATTTTTACATTCAAGCCTACAAACTATCAATTTTTATGCTTCAGTGAAAATACTAGAAGACATGTCTATGAAGCATATTTCACATCTGAATAACTAGACTCTGGTCTTCACAACCAATGATTGCAAGGGGAGAAAAATGAATCTTCTAGCCCCTTTCCATTGATGTGAAAGGGGAGAGAATTGTGGAGAAGCTGTGATGACCTATGCAAAAGAAAGCAGAGTATTGGTGGCTTATGAAATGAGATGTGTGGAAGCGACATGAGGTTTTTCCATCACATGAAGATAAGGGTGAAGTGTTGCCATCAATGCCAAAGGGGAACATTTTTGGACAGTTGGCATTTTCTAGATGGCCAATGGCCTAGTGAAGGCACCTGCAAGTGTGTTGGCATTGATGTCAACAATCATACTAGGGAGACATTTTGGGCAGTTAGCATTACCTAACTGTTGGAAAGAATGTTTGCATTAATGTCAATGAGACTAGCTTGGAGGTGTATTAGATGTTGGCAATGATGGCCCAAGAGGAATCTCATGGTAACTGCACGCTTCATGTAGAGAATCATCATAGTAGAAGGCTTACTAAAGAAGACATAAAATGATCACCTTGGTGGTTGTGAGTTCAATTGTCTAGAGATTCGAGGAGAAGAATAGTGGCAGAGAGTTCATACCCTTATTATAGGTAGTATATGGGCTCAAAGTCTACATTGGACCCTCTCCATTAGAAAGTCCTCTAGAAGAGATTTCCAAAGATATGTGGAAGTCCAAAATGGACTCCTAGATCAAAATTTATGGCTTGCTAATGAGCAGGGACCTGAAGTCCTAAGAAGGCTAGAATATCAAAGGTCTAGGATATCAAAGATCGACACATTAGCATACCGGAGATAGAAATGTCAGAGGTATAACATATCTACACATTTAAAGATCGGAGGTAAGAGAATCGACACATCATGATATCAGAACCCCGGAGATTGACATATTGACGCATCAAAATGTCGAAGGTCCGAATATTGGTGATATCAGAATATCAGACATATGATGCATAGGAGAAGGTTGTATCAAACATTGGAGGATATTGGAATCCTAGAGATCGATGTATCAGAACATCGACATATCGGGGATCACAATATCAGAACTTTGCAAGTGAGGAACCTTTAAAAAGTTGCAATGTTGATAAGTGTTGATAAGCCTTTAAAAGCACTGAGGAATGCCAAAAGAAAATTAAAAAAGGATTTTGGTGCAAAACCAAGGTTGATGGGTCCTCCTCTCTCTCCTCTAGCAGAACACATGGCTACATATGATTGGGTCCGATAAGGACACATGGCAACATAAGATTGGCTCTAATAAGCTACAATAGCAACTAACATTAGCATGGTATGGCAGTACGATGGGACACATGTGAGGCATATTCAACCTTAATGGGTAGGCTAATGGGCTAGAACCAAGTGACACATGTCGGCATTAAGGAGTTGCCACGTGGAGTGATGACATCAGATCGGAAGTCGACAATCAGAGGTTGAAGACATCAAAACTCTAGAAAAGTTGGAGTTTGGAAAAGTTCTGATAAAGGGGGCTTTCCATAATGGGTTGGCACATGGTCTTAAGAGGTCAAAGAACCAAGGGAATAGGGTAAACAACATAAACTTTGAAATAGGAACTGATACTGTTACCCGTTTTGTAGAGATAGCAAAAAATTGACTCAATTTTGAAAAGGGGCGATGCAAAACACACATATTTTTTTTAGATCATAGTTTTTGGCACTTTAAATAACCGATACGATTACCTGTTTCGTAGGGGTAGTAAAAACGTGACCCGAATTTGAAAAGTGGTTATGCAGAATACACTTCTCTTTTTTGGGAGCATATTTTTGACACTTTAAATATTCTTATGTATCAAATATAAATATTTGTTTTTAATTGCTAGTGATTTTCATGCTCATTTAGAAACATGTTGATGCAGCGTAACTTTTTTTTAGACTTATTTTTCACACTTTAAAATTTATTATGTCTGATTTTTTTTTTTTTTAATTATGATTACTTACGAACTTTCAAGT